>PVJH01014802.1:0-55573 GCA_004026705.1 Nesogale talazaci | reverse complement strand
TATATATATATATATATATATATTCTCCTGGGAAGGGGCTATATGTTGATTATTGTGATTGGTTCCCCTTTACTCCCCTACCTCCTTCCCTTACCCTCTAAGTATCGCCGCTCCCCTTACTGGCCCCGAGGGTTTTATCTGTTCTGGATTCCCTGTGTTCCGAACTCTTATCTGTACTAGTATACATGTTCTGGTCTAACCAGATTAATACAGAACATTATTGATGTATAGTTTACTTACCGTAAGATATACCATTTAAAGTGTGTAGTTCATTGTTTAAATAGTAGATTCAGAGTTGTGTAGCTGTTTTCACAAGCTAATTTAGTTTAGTATTTTACCTTCAAAAGATACTCTTTATCTATCAGCAGTCATCTGACCTCAGCCTCTTCTGGACACCCTGTATAGGTGAAATCTTGCCCTGGGAGGCCCTTTGTGACTGGCTTCTGTCACCTGCCACGTTAGCATAATGTTGCCCCCCTCATCCCTGTGGGAACAGGTCTCAGGACTCCATTTCTCGACTAGTAGTCCATTGTATGGAGATAAGGCATTTTATTGTCTGTTCTTTATTACCAGTCGATGGGAATTGCATGGTTTCTACTTTTGGCCATTATGAGTGATTCTGCTACGAACATTTGTGTACAGTCTTCCCTGTAAGCATATGGTTTTAATTCTCTGGGGCATAAACCTGTAAGTGGGGTTACTGGACCATAAAGTAATTCCATGTTCCGTCATTTGAGGCACTGTTTCCCGGAGCAGCCTCACCATTTTACATCCCTACCAACAAGCGCAGAGGCTTCTAGTTTTCCTACATTCTCATCCACACTTGTTAGTCGGTCTGACTGATGATTGTCGTCTCTAGTAAGTGAAGGAGACCCTGAGTGGTCAAACAGTTCAAACAGTTGACTACGAGCGCCCAAACTGGCAACTTGCACCTACCCTGAGGCCTGGCTGGTGGCGGTGGTTAGAGGCTTGAAACCCCCTGGATAGTTCTAGTCTGCACACCTGGGGCCCCCATGGAGTGGACTTGCCTCCCTGGCAACTGGCAGCAATCCCAGAGAGGGAAAGTGCTCTCCCAGTGTGGCTTTGGTTTGCTGATGAGGCTGAGCGGGTCTCCATGTGATTGTTTGTTATTTGTGTGTTTTCTTTGAAGAAATGACTATGGAGGCCTTTGCTTATTTTTCAGTTGTGTCGTTTATCTCTGCACTGTCGGATTTCTTTATATCATCAGGAAAGTAGACCCCTCTCAGATAGAGATTTTCAAATAGTTTCACCCCTTCTATGTATGAATTGCCTTTACTCATGACATTTTATATTCCGTAAAGGAGCACATATTAAATGCATGAGTGGTCTTTGTCTGGGAGGTGGATCCAGACTTAGCCCAGGATCACGTTTGCCGGAAACATGACGTGGCCTCTGCTAGAGGCCTGTGCTAGACGTAGGTACCCTTTGGTTCTGTAGGGGAGGTCTGAGAGGACCCCGACAGCTTTTTCCCCTGGATCTGCCCGCTTCTGTCCTGGGTGCCAGCGCAGGAGAGAGATGATCTCAGCCTGCTTGTCCCTTGGTAGGAGTGACTACATGAAGGTCTTTTCCCGGGGAAAGAAGCGGTGGACCACTAGCTGCGTCTAGCCTAAAGGTAAAATGTTTTGTTTGGCCCATGTTTTTAAAATATTAAGATTCACTGCCTGCATTGAAAGGGCAGGAGGTTTCGTCTTAAAACATACAGACTGGCCCTTTCTACAAGCACGAGAAAATGGAAGACATAAGGACGGCTCTGCTCGCCCACCCTGTTGGCACTGTTGGGTAAGCACGGGAGTGCTAGTCTCCAGGTTGGTAGTTCAAATCCATCAGCTACTTGGTAGGAAAAGATGAAGCTGTCTGCTAACCTAAAGATTTGTAACTTTGGCAGCGCTCCCCAAGATGACGAGGAGTCAGATCCGAGGCAATGGCAGTGGGTTTAGGGGCTTTCCAGGTGACTGCCCTCTGGTGTTGAGGGCCCTCGGAGCCAGTGTGATGGGAGGCTAGGCAGTGTTGCTCTTGGGGTTTTTGTCCACGTATCCAGGTATTGGGTACCTGCCCAGTGAGCAGCTTTGGTTTGGATGGGAGGGCAGGTCCCCAGAAGGGCCCGTTCTCCAGGAGCTCCCAGTCCAGAATGGCGGTAGTGGTGGTAGTTGGGGCTCATGCAAACAGGCAGTTAAGCTAAGACACAGAGTTGGGGTGGGGGGGGGCTTTGATAAAGAGCAGCACTGATAAATGAGCCCCTGGGACCAGCAGGGAGCCACGTAGGTGGACATGCCACAGGAGAGGGTCCTGGGAGCAGCTGGAGGCCCCCAGGTAGAGAAAAGGGAATGGCAGAGCAGACACCGGGGGTAGCTGAGTGGAAGTCAGCAATCCAAGGGGGAGGGGGGCCTGCAGCGGGGAGGGGCATCTGGAGCAGGTGTGGGTAGACTCTCAGGCACACCAGAGGACTCTGGGTGAAGAGAGAAAGTAGCAAGTGCTCTGTTTGGGAAAGGGAGACTCGAGTGTGACATCCACAGAGGAAAGAATAAGGCAGGAGGTCAAGCGGCCAGGGCTCAGCGCTGGTGGGAAGAGGCTCTGCAGGCTTTCCTGAGAGTGAGAAGAGCCCCATGATCGTCTCCAGGCCAGATGCGAGACAGGAAGAGGCAGGGAGAGTGGAGGAGACACAATCGGGAGTGCACGTGGGGCTTCGGCGGCTGTGGGGGTGTGTGCAACCAGGCCAGAGCCGCCCCAAAGGACGAGGACGGGGTGAGTGACCTTTGGGGAGTGTATCCTGCCTTAGCTCCTCTGCTTCCCTGCTCCCACCAGTCTCTGAGGGTTTGGCAGGCGATGGAATGACCAGGGGCTGGGGGAGGAGCTAGTGCTGCCTGGTAACCTCGCAGCTGGCAGGGGGTCCTTTGCCCGTGGTGCAGTTTTCAGCCTTAACCCAGGCCTCTTTGGTAGAAAATGGTGGCTCTTGAGGAACAGCTTACAAGTCAAATTGTCAAAAAATTGAGAGTTCTGCTTCCAGTCTCCGGTGGCTTATTTTCGTTTTGTTTTTTTTTCCCTAATTGGGTCTTTTATTTCCTTGTGTTGTGTGATTAGGCTCCTGCTGCTTTGAAGTGGCCTTTGTTGGGTGGGAGACTTAGTTAATGTGGGCCATCTTCTCTTGGCAGGAGAAAAAACAACTTTTGCTGTTAAGAGAGAAGTTGACTTTCTCTATCTCTGGTGCTGTGATGCTGCCTCTCTTGTCTTGGGGCCTTCAGGAAGACTAAAATAATTTCCTTTGTCTCTAACCTACTTCCTGAGGGTATTTATTTGGTGGCATGCACAGGTGCTACCTAAAGATAAACCTGACTTTTTTTTTTTTTTAAATTATGTTTGACATGTGGGAGCACTGACATGGTTGGCCTCAGGACCGTGTCCAGTCTGGCCTTGCGGCTTCATCCTTTATCCTTGGTGGACGTGGGTGGCTTAAGGCTTCAGGAGGGTCAGTGGCTCGTCCTTGGTCACTTAGCATCAGGTTGAGAGCTCAGCTGTCCCATTTCAGTGCCTGTAGCATTTTTTAAAGAAAACAGCTCTGCTTTTGATCACTCCAGATGAATTTTAGGATCCCCTGTCACCAATGACAAAGGCTCTGGTGGGCTGTTTGAGTGATGTCCAGGCACCATTCAGAGAGGATGTTCAAAAAACCTAGGGTCTAGGGCAAGGGTTGGAGCGTCCAGCTCTAGGTCCATCTAAGCCCCGTGAAACCATCTGTACCAGCTACCGTCATTTGCCTCACCAACGAGAAGCACTGCTCGCCATTACCTTCAGGGGCTTGACCAATATGACTGGTGAATGATGGGATAAGGATTCCAAGGTCCGTTGGCAGAAATAAGGTGTAGGGTAAAAAGACTGCTTTCTCCAGAGGCTCTCGTTCGTAGTGCACAGACAGGTAGGCCACTGAGGCGGAGAGGGCCTTGCTCTGCACCGGGCAGCCCGGGCGGAGTGTCCGCAGTCAGCACGGTGGAGAGGTTGGGCTGGCAGGTATGTTGGCAGCAGAGAGCAGAATTTAAAACATCCCGGGCAGGAACTGGATCACCCGGGCTCTGGGCAACAGTGGACCCGACTCTCTGCTTGGGCTTGCTCTACGACAGCAGTGTGCACCACATGCGGCTAGTGCTACTGAGGGAATAGCATGTACATTTCACTCAGTCTGCATTTAAATAGACTGATGGGCCTACGGTGACAATATGTGGAGGGTTGGGACTAGAAGTCCTGAGAAATGGGCTGGGGTCTCCATCTCTACCGTAGATGAGGTTGTGAACGGTTCCCTAGGGGTGGTTTGGTAATATGAGCTGGCAGCTTCCTGGGAAATCTTGGCCTGCAGTTCCCTGCTGTCCCTGGGACTCTAGACCTGGGTCTCTAACAGCTTACTGGACTGCTTTTCTAACCATGGAACCTCCAAGCCCTGGATTCCACACCTCCAGGACCACCTCACAGCCTGCTTACCACCTGCTTCTTCCTAGAAACCGATGCTTTTTTCCCCAAGGCTTGTGAGTCGGTGCTGTTGAGAGAATTGACTTATGACCTATGCTCAATGGAAGGAAACACTGCCTGATCCTCTGCGGTCTGCACAATTGTTTCTATGTTTGAGTCCATTGTTCTAGTTACCGTGTCAGTCCGTCTTGTTGAGAGTCCTCCTTTTTGCTGACTTTCTATTTTACCATGCCCTTCTCCTGGGACTAGTCCCTCCTGACTACAGATCCAAAGTACATGAGACGGAGTCTCACTGTCCTCCCTCACATGCGGACTTTTTCTAAGACTTGTGCATTCTTCTAGAAGTCTGGCGTCTGTTGCATGTTCTTTGCCAGCACCATCATTCAAGTGTTTCACTTCTCCAGTCTTCTGTATTCATTATCCACTTTTCTCATGCACATAGTGGGACCAGGTGCACCCCAGCCTTCAAAGTGACGCCTTTGCCCCTTAACACTGTATGTAGAGTTTGTGCGCCAGAAACCATTGCCCGATGTGATCCATCAGTTCATTTGCTGACTGGTTTGTCTTTGAGCATGAATTGTGGACCCAAGTAAGATAAAAATCTTTGGCAACTTCAGGCGTCGTTCCTTTTATCATGATCTTGTCCTTGTTGGGCCAGTCGGGAGGAGTTTTGTTTGGGTTTTACAAAACCAAACAGTGAGCTGTAATCCATAGAGCAGGCTGTCATCTCTGCTCTTCATCAGGAAGTGCTTCTTGGCCTCTTGACTTTCAGCAAGCTAGGTTGAGGCCCATACATTTCGCAGGTGGGTAATGAGCCGTCCTCCAATCCTGAAGCGGCCTTCTTCAGGTAGTCCGGCTTCTCGAATTATTTGCTCGGCACTCAGATTGAATGCATATGGCGAGAAACTACAACCATGATGCATCTTTCTTGATTGTAGACCACGCAGTATGTCCTGAGTTCTGCGGGGGCAGCTGTTTCTTGGTTTGACTCCAGGGTCCACACGAACACAAGTAAGTTGTTCTGGAACTTCCATTCTTCCCAGTGTTCCCCAGGCAAAACCATTTCCTTTATTACCTTCTCCGCTATGTCACCAAGCAGCTGGTCCTTCTGCTAATCTCTAATCAGCTTGCTTCATCACCATTGCTGTCATTTTGGCACAGGCTTCTATTAGCTCCTGACTCGATGGGGACCACACCCCTTAGGTAGCCTTCCTGATTCTGGCCCTGCCCTTCAGACTGCCCTCTCTTCTGTAGCCAAGAACTTAAAAAATATAATATATTCATGATATAATAGTGTATTACATAATCCTTTTACATCCTTTTCAATTGGGGAGTTGCTGCTCACTGGCATAAAGGCTGAGCGGCTTGACTTGGCTGGCTGGCAGGGTTCTTCCTGATGGACTCTCTGCCGGCGCCGTCTCAGGACTGCGGGCTTAATGAAGTACCTGCAGGTTCCTGGCAGACAGAATTCACTTTCCCACACTGTACTTTTTGGCTACATTCCTTTCTCTGGGGAGCCTCATTGTTCCCCCTCCCCAGACTGTGCGAGGTGACACCCTTACTTGAAAACCCATACCCCTGGAGAGCTCATTCTTTCTTGATCCCTTACTGTTTTCAGTTCTCCCCTGGACTCCTTCCCTTTGAGGGTAGGGCTCTGGTACAGAACAGGCCCTGGGACCCAGTAAATGTAAGATGGGATGAATGCATGCCTGCCCACCCGCCTGCCTTCCTGCACGAAGAGGTCATTCCCCCGTCTACAGCAGATCCCCACTCTTTTCTGTGGGGCTTTAAGCAACAGCAAACAGAGTTCAACAGTGGAGGAAGCTTGCCTTGAGGTTAGACAAGTTAATCTTTCGATGGAAATTCAATCCTCATATTTCATTTTCAGGCCACTTTGCGTAGCAAAGTAGTTTAACTAGTAGCAGATTGCTGCCGTGCTGATGGTTAATTTCATGCCCCACAGAGGGTCAGCACACTAATGCCAGGAACACGGTGACCTCCGAGCAGCTCACCGCACACGGTGAGAGCTCCAGCAGCCCTGTTGTTTTAGAGAAGCAGTTTTCAAACATCCTCCACCGGGTGGATTTCGAGTTAACAGGGGTGACCTTTCCAAGAACATTTTTTAAAGCTATACCATAGATCCTTCCCAGACCGTATATTTTCCTTTCTCCACGCAGTTCAAAGGGGCTGAGTTGTCTCGTAGGTTTTTGCCGGTGATCTTCAGCTTGACCCTGGTTGTTTAAATCTGCCGGAGGAAATTTGAACAAACTTGTACTTTGGTAATTCTGCTGCCTCTGTGAACCTTTAACTTCAAGGTTTCAGAGCCAGGGGCTGCATTGTCACCCGCCGTCCCTGCTGGGGTTTTCAAAGGGCATTGTCTAGTGCGTCTGTTTTCACTTTGCTACTGGAGTGCTTTTGAGGAAGGGTATTAATTCAGACCTGATTCTTAGACAGGACGGGGACTTTTAAACTTGCCCCAGAGCTTGGGGACGGGGAAATGAGCATAATGGAAGCCTGTGGCTGATGCCAGTGATTGTTCTGCAAAAGGTAAAAGGCGAGGACCCGGGTTGGGCTTGTGGAGTGCTCCAGTGGCAGAGGACAGTCCTATTTGCAGGTCTTATTTGGCAGGTTAGCTCCGAGTTCCTCTTGGATGTAAAGCTCTGGGAGCCCCAGGTCACTCTGACCCGGGGGCTGGAGGTGAATTCGCCTGAGATGAAACTCTCTTGGGGGAAAGGAGAGTCCCGAGGGAAGAGGCCGGAGAGGTGCTGTGGCTCCTGTGTTGGGTGGCCCTGCTCTGACATGGAACATCAGCCCATCTGCTAGACCGTTAGTGTCTCCTGTGACTTTTCAAAAGAAAGTCCCAAGCCCCTCACACATGCGTGACACCGCAGAAATAGGGACCGGTGGGATTTCGGGTTAGTGTCCCATTTGAGACTTGAATCATTAGAGGGGGTGGCGCTTCAATAACTTCTCCGGGGGCCTGTCCCTTTTTCTGTTATCCTCTCTTTGTGACATGTGGATGGCTAGGTGAGCACTAGACCTGGCTCTGTAGCTCTCCTTCCCCACCCTGAATTCCTAATGTCCTGAAGAACCGGCTAGGCTTGGTTTCCATTGTAAGCCTGCCATCATGTAGATGGAAACTTGTGCGTTATATAAACCTAGTCAACAAATACCAGCCTACAACATGCGAGGGTCTATGGGTACATTAGGGAGTAGGGCAGGAGAGGTTCACTGTCTGTTTGGGGAGGCAGCTATTACAGGAGTAACTGAAAATGCGTAAATCATGATAATTCTGTGAAGGATAATGATGCGTAGGGAGGGACGTGTGTGTGTGTGTGTGTGTGTGTGTGTGTGTGTGTTCTACTTGAGTTTGGGGGCCAGGAAGACCTTTCTGAGAAACTGGAACTTAAGTTAAAATCTGAAGTATGAGGAAGTTGGGCTGCTGGAGAGTTGGGGAGAAACATATTCTAGACAGAGGGAATAGTATATGTGAGGCCCAGAGGCAGGGGGCATCTAGGGACTGTTATACAAGAGAGAGGGTCAACCTAGTTGATTGTCCCAGAGCCAGTTTCCCGGAAACACACCTGACATTTATATTTGGACAAATGCATATATTTGCACTCTATGTCCATCTTGGTTTTTCTGGATTGTAAAGCAGGGACGTGTCTTGTCATTATGATATTAGGATGGAGAGTGAAAGGAAGCAAGAAAAACTAACCCTCTGGAGGTACTTGTATGTAGTTTCATCCTGGCCATCATGTTGGCCTTCATCCATTTCAGTCCTGTCTGTTTCTGGTACCATAAACCTCCATTGGATTCCTCTAGTAGAGAGATGGGCTGAGATGGAAGTAGGGATTGGCGAATAATCCTGGCATGAGAGGGATTACCATTTCACTACTTTGTGATTGTGTTTGGCCATTCAACATCGACCCACTGGCGGCTGATGACTTATAGGCCAAATGGAGGTTAAGAAAATATTCCTGATCCACTAAACCAAGAAGTGGATATCACAGCTATTAGACGAAGTATTTAAAGTCACAGAACTCGTTAAAAAAAAAAATGTTATTACTGGCAGCTAGCCCAGCCTTCTGATTCCTGGTCCAGTGCTCCCGTCCCTATCTAGCTTTTACGGAGCGCACAGCCCTAGACATGGTCTTCCGCCCCCTTTCTGTGGTGTCTGTTGGGCGGAAGTTAATGTACAGGGGTAGGAGGGGGGGGGACGTTTTGCCTCTTGGCTCTCCCCCAGAAAGTGTGGCGTACGTAAGGCTCGTCCAGTTCTGCATTGCGTCTTGAAGGACTGAGTGAATGCAGACATTTGCATGATTTGTCGTTTAGAGTTAGAACCAGAAAATTATTTTTGGGAGGCCCTACCCTCAGGTTCCTGCTGAGCATGCCTAGCCTGCCTCAGCCATGAGGGGCCATTTCTCCATCTTTGAATTTCCCTGTTCTTAATAAAGGAAACAGTAGTCCACATCCTTTAAGGCACTTTTGCAACGTCGGCATGTTCTTTGGAAAGAATCCTGCCCATGGGTTATGGAGGAAAGAATGTTAACAAGTGACCCTCCGGGCTGGGGGGCTCATTGGAAAGGAAAGGATGAGCAGACGAGGAGCTCCTCTGGGGAAGAGTAATGTCAGGGGGCCTCCCCTCCCTCTTTCCTTTCCAAAATCAAATGGACTATCTTTTTCCTGCTTTCTCAGTAAAAGGAGACACTCCTTGCTTAGGTTCATCTGTTGTTTCTAAAAGTTGCCAAAAGTCCAAAGGAGGAAAATTTAGCACGGCAACCAGTGGAGTGTCTTTTTTCTAGGAAAGATAAGGCGAGGTCAGTGAGGTTTGGTTTGATTTCTTCAGCTGAGCCTTCTCTTCCTCTTATCTTGACAATCTGGCTTGGGCGGCAGTGTTCCCATGGACATTTTAGCCAGTGTCTGGTAGCAGACGCATGCCATCCTTTCCCGGACGGACGTGTCTCCAGGCCCTCAGACCCAGCGCTGGACTTGCAGGCTCCACAGGGCGGTGGAGCAGCAGGAGCCCTCCTCTCCATCCCGGCTCCGATCTCTTTGGTGCACAAGAGGGCAGTGTTTGCTTACAGTCTCCCATCCGGAGGATCCGAGTCCAGGCTAACAGGCTAACGGGGCAGTGTAGCCATAATGACCTCGGCCTCTTTCAAGACAAAATCAATTGCACACCACAGCTTCAATGACTCTTAAGGGTACTGGATCCTTCTAAGAAATTGCTGCTGGCTATCTTTTTTCCTTAAAAAGAAAGCTGTTCTTTTAATTTTCATTTTTAAAAATCCAAAAATCAGTGAAAATATGATCTGTAGGCTTGCGCCCACAAGGGTAAAAGTTAAAAAGTATTTCAGAAGCCAAACAATTGCTTTTTAATTAAAGCCCATCTGGAAAAATTTTTGTTTGGATCAAAAGGTTAAGTGTATTTTGTCCCTTCCACATCAGTGTAAAGATTATCTGAGTGACCTTTGAAAGCTGTTGAAGATGTGGGCCTCAGTTATCACCCCCACTGCCCTCAGTTATCACTCCCACTGCCCACTTTTCTTCTTCTACAAGTATGCACCAAAGCAGGGAACTTCCAGGAGAAAAAAAGGTGGTTTCCCTACCTTTTAGAAACACAAGGAACTGGTCAAAATAGGACATGTGTGTTTTTTTTTTCTTTTGAAATCATTTTATTGGGGGCTCCTACCATTCTTATCACAATCAATCCGTACATCTACTGTATGCAAACCACATTTGTACATTTGTTGTCATCATCCTCGCAACATTGTCTTTCTACTTAAGCCCTTGGTATTAGCTCCTCGTGTCTGTGGTTTTTTTTTTTTCAAAGAAGGCTTTGCCTATTTTCAGTTCTTTCATGGTGTTGCTCGGTAAAGACTTTCAGCCCAGGAAGATGCATATTGATGCACACCTCCTGTACCCACAGTCCGGTTTACGCTGGGATTGCTGTTTTCTCCCCACACCTGGCCCTATTGATTTTCAGGTGCCTCCAGGAAGTAGAGACCCAGGGGTGCTTAAGGTAGAACTGCCGCCTTTGCGGTGCCCCTTATACTGAACAAATGGCGGAGGCGATGGAGGGTAGTTGGAGGGGTGGTGGGTCCCTCCTCTCTCAACTTGCTTGCTCACCCAAGCGGCAGGGGGTTGGGTCAGCGAGAGAGCAGCTCCTTGCACATCGTGAGGGATGATTCCTGTGAGGACCTCCCCTTGTCCCTGCGGAGAAGATGGGAGGTTGTTGGACATGAACCTGGAGACCGAGATGCCGATTGTTGATTGGAGACAGGCCACCTTCCTCCAGTTGTCCATCTGTTTGACTCCGTGAGCACCCCCCTCCCCCTTTGCTTGATCCCTCCGAGCGTCTGTAGCAAAACAAATGAAATCTGGATAGGAAATGCCACGTGGGTGCCTCGATCACTGTGACATCGATCGAGGAGAAACGCCTGGTTCCGAGGCTGAGCCTATACGGAATCAGATGTCATCGTGTAATCTCCTGTAATCGCAACATAAATCTTCCCAAGCGACTGTGTCTGTAAGATAGATGCCACATAAACTGTGGAATATGTTAATCTGTGAGGCAGCCTCGGTCTCTGAAGTGATGGGTAGCATTTAATAGAGAGTTTGGCTTTGACAGCACAGAGTGAGGGGAACCTTGGGTGGCCTGCCCCACTCTCCCAGGAAGCCCTGCTCTGGCTTTTATTAGACGGGCCTGGGGTTTGAAAGAGGCTCACGCCATGTTTTTTCCAGGAACATAATTTCTGAAAAATGCTGGAACCCTCAATTTCCAACGGAGGCGAGTTTGTACGGGGAATGAAAAGTTAAATCTCTGGGGGGACGCTGGGTTGTTTTCCGTCTTCACTCCCCAAGGCAGGGTTGGCAAGCGGGGAATGGGACAGATGTTCCTTGGTAGTAATTTCCAGGCAGATTCTTGAATGCTTTGTATACTCTGGGTCACCGTCAGCTCATAATGGAGCAAAATTGAGTGAGAATTCCTGCAATGAAAGACATGAACGCGCACCGGAGAGATATGATGGCAGAGATAGAGCGCATTCTGCGAGAAAATATTTCCAGTGCTATCTGTAAAATTCAGATTGAATAACCATTCTGAAGTGCTCCCTTTTAAAAGAGTTTCCTTCCACAAACATTGCTGGCTGAGTAAATACCAATAATTTTTATTTCCCTTTTCCTTATCGGTCCTCCTACTGATATGTTCCTGCATAGCCTATCTGGGCTCTTCAAGTGAACATCAAATGATTTGTGTCAGCTTCCAATTTGAATTATGATCCACTTTCAAAACACAAACTGCTTCTTCGCTTTTGCATTTGGAGGTAATTATTAATATTTACCAATACCGGGGAAGAGTTGGGCAGGCTGAAAATGGTGTCCACAAATGAAGGTAGTGAGGAGGGGCCTGTGTGTGCCCGAGTGTGTCAGGGCCCGCGCTGCCTCTCAGGGCCTGCCCTGCCACTTGGCCAGCTTTTTCCTCCAGCTCCTGCTGATCTGGAGGCTGTCAACAGACGAGGGGAGAATGGTGGTTCCAACTGCTCTGGGGTATTTTGGGGGCAGAATGCTGAAGAGGCTGGGGAAGCTCTTCTTGCCGCCTGTCGGCCATGCTCGCTGGGCCCTCTGCTCTCAGCAGCCCGGCCCGCGTGTCTCGAGGGTCTTCGGTGATGTAAAACCTTGGTGGGCTGGAGGTCCTCACCTGCAGCATCAAACACACCCACTTGAATGCTGTGTGTGTACTGACATCCCACGTCAAGCACAGCTTGTACATGCTCATTAGATGGGCTCTGCTTATACCTTGGTGGACATGTCATTCAATCATGATGCATTTCAATGTAGTCATTTCTTTTTGTGTTTTGGACCTGGCACCTTTTTTTTTGTTTGCAAATATTCTTTGCACTTTGGTACTTTGCTTCTTTGTTATGTTGTGCTATATTAACAGCCAACTTTGGGGGAATCCAGTTTTAGAGGTTGCCCCGTAGAACTTCCCCTTCTGGCATTTGCTTGGGCATGGGGACGGGCCGCTTGGCTGTGAGCAGGTCACTTCACTTCCCTAAGCCTTAGCCCTTCCTAACCTGTCGGAAAGAAGCGACAGAGGAGCCCCACCTGCCCCCCTGGCACTTGTCAGGAGTAGTCATCAGAAGCGCATTTGTCAGTGTCGTGACAGCAGCTGCCGCTGAGGACCAGCTGACCAGCTCACTGCCAGGGGTCAGCACGGGGGAACCTAGCCTCGACGTGGGGTCTGGGAGAGGCAGCTTTCGGACTGAGCAGGGGAACCGTGTCAGAGCTGTATTTCAGAGAGGGCACGGAGATCCTTGCATTTTCAAGACAGAGAAGAGGAATGGGGGAAAGAAGATGCATTGTCTAACTTGGCTATGCAACAGGAGGCAGGAGGAAGCTGGCCTCTCCCTTTCTAGTGCCATTCGAAGCATTTTAAATTTCTTTTTCTGCTCCTTCTTCCCCCCCTACCTCCTCCTTTATTTCTTTGGCCAGATCATTTGACCTGTAATGTTGTCACCCCCCCACCCCCTCCCCCTCTCCAAATCCCCCTCAGGTACCAAGGCTGGCATTAAATCTCCTGTGTGGTGATCCTCCAATGTTCGAAGTCTTCTCCTTCCTTGCAGCGTTTGGTATCTCTGGTGTTTCTATTCTTTTTAAAGGGAGGTGCCAGAGATTGGCCCTAGGTTAGTTGGGGGCATCAATGGAGGGCCAACCAGAGGGATTGGGGCATGGACAGCTTTCAGCAGTCCCCCCCGAGATCATGCGTCAGGGGAGTCAGGTTTGGAGGAGGAAGATGTGGATGGGAAAAAGCGGGTCCCACACCAGATACAGTTCAGCTTTGCCTCACCACTGTCTGAGCCCTAACACTTTGTATCTTGCCTACTGGGCACAGTGCGGGCCTTTGGTCAGACCAGAGAAAAAGACGTAGCCCCTGCATTTGGGAGATGCTTGGTGTCGGGAGAAGCTTGTGGGACTTCTCTTTCTGAACAGGGGAGAATGTGGGTTCAATCGTTAGCATCCTAACTCTGTGGTCACTTCATGGGATGTGCGTGGCCCCGTATTCAGTTCTGTTGTGCTTGTGTTCATATGAACTTGAGGTTCCTATCCCAGTGTTTGAGCTTCCAGGGCTCCTGTATGCATGTGGTGTGCCAGCCAGGGGTCTGGATTCTTTCCCCGACAGGTTTTCAACTCTGCAGATTACTGCTATTGGTAAGGAGTGATGAAAGAGGGCCTTGGGTGCAAGTCCCAGCTCTGTGGCCAACTGGTAGTGATGGACAAGTCATCCCTATGGACCTTAGTTTTCCCATCTTTAAAGTGGGGAGAAAAGCCTAGAAGATTCTTTTTTAAAATCATCTTATTGGGGGTTCATACAACTCTGATCACACTCCACACATCCATCCATTGTATGCCAAGCACAATTTGTACATTTGTTGCCCTCATCATTCTCAAAACATTTGCTTTCTACTTAAGCCTTTGGTATTAGCTCCTTATCTTTAAAGATTGTTTTTGAGTCTCCAGTAAGATAAGCTGTATAGATAGTTCTTGTGTCAGGGGTGGAAACCTGTAAGTTACACAGTAAAATGATGTTAGCTAATTATAATTTAATTTTTTTAGTCTTTGTAGTACTAGATATAAAGAGAATGTGTCAGAGTATGTTTTTCTTGTAAAGAACAAAATATATAGATATATAGTGTCACTAGATATATGGACACTAGATATCAAACATAGTAAATGATGTTAGTTTCTGCTTCGACATGGGTAATAATCTCCTTGGAGAGAATCTAAATGAACACACTTGAAGTAATGAAAACACACGTGTTTTACTGTGTTGATCTGGTTGTAAAATGTCGAGTGCACTTGGGAGTTAAGAGGAGGAAGCCTAGGGTAGGGGAAGCTGGGAGGGGAAAGCAGCAGAGAACTGTGCATGGTCTCCTAGAAGCAGCTTGCTTTGTCTGCAGTGAGAGACCAGTCTGAGGATGAGTTTGCTTGTACCATATGGAGCATGATGGGTGCCAGTCAGTGTTCAAGGCTATTGCACTCAATATATCATGAAAGGACTTCAGCTTTTCTTGGAGTAATTTATAAAGAAACGCATACAGGCAGACACAGGCAGACCTACACACCCAGAGACAGGCACCCACTTACCCACCCACACAAAGCATCATAACAGACCTTAAATGCAAACACGTTGCAGTTTGAAAAAAGCCTCGAGGTTTAGAGTTTGCGAAACTGAATTTGAATCCTGGCTTGAGCATTCTTTAGAGGTGTGATCTTGCGAAAATTACTGAACTTCTCTGGCCTTTAATTTTCTGGTCAGCCAAGTGGGAAAGAGCTGTTTTAAAGATGAGAAGAACTGTACCTGCTACATACACGGGGGCTTCAAAAAGTTCGTGGGAAAATAGAATGAAAAGATAATGGAGTTTTTCCCATGAACTTTTTGAAAGTCTCTCCCCCCATATAAACTTTTAGTAAACAGTGTATCATTATTATCACAACATTTACTACTGATAGTAAAGCTCTCAGTGTCTTCTTAGGATTTTATATCACCAACTATAAATGTAGCTTCTCTGAAAAGCAAGAATTTTGTCTGTAGTACAAATGAATATGCTAGATCATTGATTTAATGTCGTGAAGAAGCTTATAAGTGACTCAATATGATTGTTTCAAAAGCCTCTTTTTTGTTAATTCCTCATTTTAAAACTAGGACCCCCCCCCCCAAAAAAAAAAAAGACCATTGGTAGGTTAATATTTTTTGAGCATGAGTGAGGCCTATGTGTAGTAAGAGAAAAATTCAGAAAGACAGTCTTCTAAAAACTTGAGGTGTCTGTCTTTCAACTGGAGAAATGATTTTTCGTTTTCTTCCTAATTTACGGTGTTGGGTTTTTTGGGGGTCAAGTTTGCAAGTATATCAAACATAAACCATCTATTTTTAAGTGTTTGAGCCAACTCTGTTTCACAACAAATCTTGCTGACTTTCAGTTTTCTCCCAGAGTTGCACAACACTGAAGTTTCTGGAAATGTCTCATCTCTAGCTGAGCTAGAAAACACCTCTTTGAAGGAATGGCAAAGAATCCTCCATATCACGCCAAATCTCACAACACCAGACTCCGAAGAACCTCCTTCATGTACCTTCATGTTACATTTTGCAGTAGCTTAGAGTGCTTACAGGGAGAGGGCAATCGGTATACATTTTAAAATCACCTTGGTTTCAGAGAAGCAGACTTTTTTACTTTAATGTTTGATGTTATAGACAAATTGATCTGTAAAGACGTGAAAGAGTAGCACTTCTACAATCTGACTGGAGAAATTGCAGCCATAAAAAAATGGGTTCTTTATGTAAATCAGTTGGCCATCTGGTTCTCAAAACAAAACAAAACAAGAAACAAAAATGGCAGTAGGTGCCAATACCCTGGGCTTCCAGGTGAATTTCAGAAGACTCTGGGATCCGCTGATGTTATTTATGCGGAAACATATGGTAAAGTAACATCATAAATGTCTCTATGTATAGCTAATACAGCAAAGTTCAGAGTCACAGCTTATGTCGTAAAAATACTGGAGTCACTATTTTCCACGAAGATTTTGCCATTTTGCAGCTAGATCTTTTAAATTGTGTTAAATGAATGTCTCTTCTGGATAAATTTGAAATGTGAACATGATCTTAGGATATAATGTATAAAAGAAACACCTAAATAGCCTGGTTCCCCCATAAGCTTTTCCAGGACATAAAGTGAAACTGGAAGTAGTTTTGATGAGCCCCTTGTATTTTGGACGCTGAGGAGAACGCAAGAGAATTCTTTTTGAGGAGCCAGCAGCGCTCAGATGATCTCATGTGACTGTTTTCTGAGGTGTACCCAACTTTTGCTTCTCTTCTGTTCAGACTCAAATGTAGTTTATAAGTGAGATTTGTACTTGCAAAAGAGGTAGGTTCATTTTGGGGGCGAGAGAGTGGTGGAATTAGTATGTAAAATCCACAAACAAAACGACACAATTTTTTCTTATTAAGCTCATTTATTGTTGGACATTTCAGAAGTTCATATTGAATCTTTACAATGGAATATTTGTGATTCTAGAAGCCCAGAAACCTAAATGAGTTCAGATTGACTTACTCTTTTTTTATGGTATTGTCTATCAAAACCTTTGTGCTTTACCACAGACTATAAAAATTGCATCTCACTGTATACTGTACGTTACTTATTCTGTTCAATCTCCAAATAAATCCCTGTTGTTATTGTAATTTTATTTTACTGTGATAATTATTGTTGTTCTTATTATTGAACAAGCTGTAGGTGTTTGGTTTGAAAAGACTCAATCAAGTATTTTGGTTATGGTGATTAGTGCAGCAATGCAGGCATCTTAGACATACGTATTTTTTTGGACAGCTTTACCGCGCTATCTCGGAGTAAGATACTTGTTTTCATAGATTAGAAAAGTCGGCTGTGAATGATAGTATAGCTTTAATCCCAACTTGTGCTATTGAAATAAAACTTAACCCTTGATGCTGTTTTAATCTCTTGGCTGAAGGGAATTTATTTCTGATTTCGATTTGACTGAAGCAGTCTCTCCATTTCTCCAAGTGCCACTTCCCGAGGGTGGACAAAACATGTTCTGTGCAGGAGAAATGTGAGATGCTGGCTGCATGGGGGAGGAAGAGGGAGAGGAAGCTGTTTGCAAAACTACTTAAAATAAATTAGAGGGGTCAAACATGGAACACAGTTGCAAAAGAGAAAGAAAAAAAGTGCCTTAGGTCAGTTCAGCTAAAATAGCATAGGCATTCACATTGGCTAGAGGGTTGTGTATTTCTTGCTAATCAGATACAATCGGTGCAGATAATATTTGAATACCTAAGGCTAGATCTCATTGCCTCGATATCAGGGAAATTAACATAAAGGGGCGAGTTTTAAGCGCTTGATTTGGGGGACTAGATACCATTTGGAAGAGAGATGGCAAGCCGTGTTTACCTTTGTTGACGGAAGGTTGCTCACATTAGTGTCCTCTTAGGCCAACTCACAGGCGGCCTGTCCGAGGCGCTGCTGCAGGCAGCGGCCAAGGGCCTCGCGTTAGCATTTCATTTAAAAGCGATCGGTAGTTTTAAATTAAACATGCAAAGTTATCTTGGTGAGGCATTGAAAAGGAGGTTGCTGGATTATTGAATTTGGCCCACAATTTAGCCAGTTCAGGGATTTTGGGGTCTGAAGCAATTAATATGCAAGTACATTTGAGTCAGCAAGGCAGGAGATTGCTGTCTTATCAGGGTAAAAAAAATTGCCCTACAAGATCTATCTAAATCTATGTATATTTTAGGTAGCTAAACCCATTGTTCAAGATTCATGTTTGGGAGCAACCAACCTACATTACCAAATTGTAGCTACCAAAATCAAGGGAAAGGAGTAATCGTACTTAAAAAAAAATTGGGGGGGAGGGGGAGCATTATCCTTGCAATAGAGAGACTTCAGTTTTTTTCTTTTTTTTTCCTTTTTGCTAAGAAATGTTTGGATAAAACTTAATTTTCTTTGTTGAAAAAAAATACTTATTGAACTGATCAAAGCACCTAAAGTTATTTTGCTCTATTGGACTGGGTATTTACAAGACGAAACTGAAAAGGGTTTCAGTGTGTGGCTACATCCAACTGCGTCCTGTAGGTCCAGATGTGCCCCCACCTGAATTGCGGCATGGTTCCCTGACCGTAAGGCTCTGGCTCGGGCAAGCACCTATTTCTTTGATAATCTCCTTCTCGATGAACACATTTTCATTTATCTCTTTGATAGAAACATACAGAGCCAGAACTCTTATACCTGTTTTTTTTTTCTCCTAGCTGGCAGGCAGCTTCGGACGTATGATCTCTATTTTCATTATGAGACACTCAGCATTGCACCCGGTTGACTGTGTAATCGCGGGGCGAGTTGCTTTTTGTTGCTTGTTCATCTTTAGAGACTTGTGAGGGTCGCATGAGAGCTGAGCGTGTGGGGTTCAGATCTTGTGTGCTGAAGACTCATCTCCCCCCCCCTTTACTTGGTGGGACACCCCAATCCCCGTGGTATGGGAAGGTGGCAAGCTTGTGAAGGATGCGGACAGTCCTAGCTCCAGGAGCTGGCAGGCGCCTAGGACTGTCAGGTAATCGAGCAATTGTTGCTTTATTGCACAAGGGGCAGCAGGGAATTTTAGTCTTTGCAAATCAGACGTGTAACTGAACAATGAAACAATATGAGCTGATAATAGGGCTTTACACTGTATTTTCTGTGGAAATCCTTTCCTTTTGGAAGCTTTGCTTTGGACCGTTGCTTGATGTTAGGAATTTGGAAACCTCGGTGACTGGGCAGAAAACCATTCTTGGTGAGCAGGCTGCCCTTTGGTCATGGCTTTGGCCGCTTGAAGGGCACTCCAGGACATGGCCTGGGAAAGCAGAGTCGACTGACCATGTCCTCTGGGCAGGTGACACAGGGACCCAGCCTGGGTGTAAGTGGGTGAGTGGCCTGGCTCCCTGTTAAAGGCCTCCAAGGTCCTATGGGCTTCCTTTTCCATCCAGTGCAAGAGTCTTTCTACTGCAGATGAAGGATAAAATACTTTGGAGAATAACTTTCATTGTTCCCATTCCCAAACCCTTTTCTGTGTTGAGAGCATTCTCAGTTCGTCTGTTTGTTACTGTATGTCTCCCCCCCACCCCACAGCCTGTGCCGACATTCTTCTGGGCAGTCACATGCACTTGGCAAGCGGGTGGGCATTCTGAGCACTTTTTTGTGTTTTCAGCCACGGCCCTCGGTTCTCTAGGGATACTGCCAGCCTCCATCCTAATTCCAGATTTAGGGGCGGGGGTGGGGTGGGGTGGGGGTGGAAGAAGCAGCAGCCTTGATATAAAATGGAAGTAGAACTAACTTGGCAGCGGACAGAGGAGATTGCGATAAGGAGTTTTGAAGGGTTTCTCCTTTGAATGATCTTTCTTGTTCGAAAACCACTTCTCTCCCAGCAGTGTCAGATCCTGTGGATGCCCAGCAGAGCCCGTGCGGGGGTGTCTCTAACTGCGCACATGTCCCTAGGAATAAGAAAAGAAACGAGAGCTAATTCATGTGCCACAGGTCTGTTTTTGTTTGTTTGCTTGCTTGCTTTTCATCATTGGAGCAGGTGCCCAGATGAAAGGGTAAAAAATTTTTTTAATACATAAAGAAGAAGCTATTCGGATTAAGTGGCTACCCCAAATTCTGTAGTAGGAAAGGAACAGATCTGGGATTATGATTAGGTCCATGGTGGAAAATCCACACAATATGAAAAGGTAAGTGTTGAAAAGGATGCTTTCCTTCCATCTCTGTGCTTCGGCCTCGTTCCTTCCCTCACCCCACTCATTTACTCCTTGCAGAGATGAATCCAGAGCAGTGTCTCATAGCTTTCACCCCGTTCTTCTCAGAGGAAACACACACCGCCTGTGCCCACCCCAACCTCCCCATGCACCGCTTTTCCTTAAAATACTGCACCCTTACCCTCGGGTGTCTTTGTGCTAGCATTGACCTCTGGAGACAGAGCCCTGCTTTGAACCTCAGGCCGGTGCATATTCCTCTTGACCATTCTCTTCCCAGTGGGGCCTAGAGTTGGTGGCCCACCCAGAGAGGCCGGAGGGCTCATCACCCACCCCAGCAGGGACCTGTGACAGCTGCTGCTGCTGCGTTCCTCAATGGTCGCTAGCCAGACGCTGGGGTGGGGTTGGTGGCACAAGAGAAGGAGCTGCAAGAGGACTTCTCTTTACTTCCATTTTGCACTCTGCCATCCTTTACTTGAGATTCACACCGACACTGACTTAGCTTTGAATTCTAGTTCTAATTTGCTAGCCGAGCGTTGGTCGGCAATTCCCTTATTAAACCCTGTAGAACTTCAGACTCATCCCATATAAAAATGGTGTTCCGAATACCTACCGGTTCTAGCTGTTGAGGGGAGATAGATTGACCACTATGAATAGTGCTCTCAGCAGCTGGCTTTCCTGAGCCTTCCTATGTCAGGCCTTATCCCAAAGCTTTGAACCTGCGGAGGCTCGTGTGTCACTGTGACGCTTTTTCTTCATGTGTTCTAAGCGCCTAGATACAAATCAGTTTGCCTATTCTGGAGATAAGAGATTTGAGGATTGCTCAAATGTTCCTCGAATGACTTGACATGTAAGCACTGTCTGTTGGGTTTCTCTCTAAGATGCGAGCCCACTGCTGTCGAGTTGGTTCTGACCCATGGCAGCCCTGTAGACCCAGTAGAACCATCTCCGAGGGCTTCCAAGGCAATCGTCTTTCTGGCAACAGACTGCACATTGTTCTCTCATCTAGCGACCAGTGGGTTTGAACTGCTGACCTTTCGGTTAGCCGCCCAGCGCTTAACCACTGCTCTCCCCAGGGCTCCTAGTGGGACTTTAGGGGCTGTGTGTGTGTTCCATGGTCCAGATGTGGCTACGAAGACACACTTTCTATATTGTCGGAGGGAATATTATGGATTGCTGGTTGGAGAAGCCATCCATGACTCCGGCTCCTTTGTGTAGCTGGAGGCCGCGCCTCCACTAATTCCCTGAGAGGTGGTGGGAGCAAGCACACAGTAGGGGAGGGGCCGAAATAGGTGTATGTGACTGCTCCGGCCTTCCAAAGACCATCAAGTCACAGCACCAAATACTGAAATGCTTTCTTGCAAGTTCAAAAAGCCTATCTTAAGCATGCATTCACAATAACACACCCATGTGTTTATTTGTAACTGTATTTTTGCTTAGACTTAATATGTTATATGTTCCATGTTATTGCTTGATCTTTATGCATGTTATTGTTAGTGATTACATACTGTTTTGATTGTGCTGAAATGAAAAGTATCTTTTCTTTTTATCTCTTATAGAATTAGATTTCTTCTCTATAGCTATATTAAATCCTTTGCATATTTTTCAGATTAAGAGCATTTCGGAGGGACACTGAGCAGTTTTTAGTCTACTCTCGTTTTCCGTGAGGGATTCCTAATTGCACTGTACATGATCTAGGATGGGTCTCGAGCAATGACTGCTTTGTACCTTTTACTTCATTGTACTAAGAAATACAGACCCATAATACTTTATCCATAAATCTAAAAGCTGAATTAAAAAAATTAAAGTTGGATGCAATGTCTGTTCTGAATGGATTGGAGCTATTTTTAGTCTTATTTAGTTTGATTACAGGAAATTGCCCCATCCCTCTTAGGGCATTGCATATATATATATATACCCTCCATAGTACAAGTTGGGTCCAACCCATAGTGACCCAAACACAAGAGCAGGAGACACCGCCAGGCCCTGCGCCCTCTTCACCATTGCTCCCCGGCTCGAGCCCATTGCTGGAACCGCTGTGTCTGTCCAGCATGCGGGCCTCCTTCTTTTTCAGGGGCCCCTCCCCTGCCGAGCAGAGGCTCTCAGGAGTGTGTCAGGAACCCCCATGCTGGGCTCTAACAGGATGCAAGCAGCTCTGTGAGCAGGTAGCAGTAGTGGTGGAATACAGCCGCACAAGATTGCTTTGAAGTGCTGGAGAGCCAGCGTCTCCCTTTGAGGACCAAGGTGTCCCTGACGCAAGCCACGGTATTCCTAGTCACTGCTAATGCACGTGGCCGTTGCACTCCGAATACGGAAGGCCAGAGAAGAACTGCAGCTCAGTTGAATCGGGTTGCTGGTGAAGAACTCTGAAAGTGAGATGGACTGCCAAAAGAACCAGCACGTGTGCCACGGGAGACATACAGCCAAAATGCCCCTCAGAAACGACGGCTAGCATGTGTCTCACGTTCTTGGAACACGCCATTGGGAGAGACCAGTTCCTGGGAAGGACGTCACGCTTGGTAAACCAGAAGGGCACTAAAAAGGAGGAAGACGCCCCGGGAATGGATCGATAGGGTGGCCGCAGCAATGAATGCGGACACCCTAATGGTTAGGGGCTGCAGGACTGCGCAGTTGTTCGCCTGCTTGTACGGAGGGTCAGTCTGAGTCGGCACTGACTAGGTGACTTCACAACCGCCACGCAGCCCCCTGAGCAGGTCCTAGCCTCGATAACGCCCCAGGGTGTGTGTGTGCCCTCTTTACCTTTCTCACCCGTGTCTCAGCAGACATCTACCCATGCAGCTTGTCTCCATCTTTTGGCTATTGTGAATAACACTGCTATGAGAATTTAGGTCTTAGTCTTTGTGTGTTTTTAGTTCTTTGGGGTATATATCTAGGAGTCGTGGAATTGTTGGATAATATGGCAACTACGTTTAACTTTTGAGAAACTGCCAAACTTGTATAATTTTACCTCTTTTTATTTTTGATAATCATTTTTGGGGGAACTCTGACAGTTAAAACAATCCATAGTTCATTCACATTAGGCAGTATTGTACAATTGTTACCACTATCAGTTTCAAAAATTTACTTTTTTCTTGCTATCCTCTCCCCTCTATGTCCTCCTTCCCCCACCCTACCTCCCAGGAATTCTTACTTTTTTTTTTTTTTTTTAAATTTTTGCTTTATCTTACGCCATCCTATGTACCCATTCACATACAATTCCGTTGTTCGTTTCTCTTGAGTGGGGTTATGCAGTCACCAATGCTGTCAGCTCCTCTTTCCCTCCCCCACTCCCCCTCTTCCTATACCCTCAGGAACTATTATCCCTGTTACTGTTTCTGAAGGGTTATCTATCTTGGCTTTAATGTATCAAACAATCTTAATTATACAAATGAACACCCACATGTCTAACATGATTAAAGAGGCAAAACAAATAAAAAGCATAATAGTAAGAGGAGAAAATATTAAAGAACAAAGGGATAGTAATGTGTTTTATCAGTGCTGTACTGAACCCCAGAGTTATCATCCTTTCCCTGTGACCCTTCTGAGAAAGACCATCCAGTTATCTTCCAGGGGTTTGGCAGCTCTACTCCGTCCACACACCTTCACATCGATTTGGTTGCTGGTTTTTGAACTTCTGATACCTTTTCCTGTCGACACCTCATGATCACACAGCCTGGTGTGCTTCTTCCATGTGGGCCTTGTTGCTTTTCTGCTAGATGGCAGCTTGTTTAACTATAAGCCTTTACACTCCAGATACTCTATCTTTTAATAGCAGGGCCACCATCAGCTTTCTTCACCACATTTGCTTATGCACGCATTTTGTCTTCAGGGATCGTGTTGGGACGGTGCGTATCATACAATGCCACATTATTAGAACAAACTGTTCTTGTACAGAGGTAATATTTAAGTAGCGGCCCAAAGCCCATCTGCTAATATGGGACAGTTGTAATTTCTCCTAATTTTCACCAACACTTGTTATTGCCTATTTTATTGGTCGTAGCCATCCTGTTGTTGGTAGGCACTTACAGAGTCAGTTCTGATTCATAATGATCCCTATGTGTGAACACCGCAGAATGAAACACTGCCTGGCCCTACGTCCCCCTCCTAATCAGTGCTGTGATGTTTGAGCTCATTGTTGCAGTCACTTTGTCAGTCCATGTCATAGATGATCTTTTGACCACTAATGGTATCTTTCTGTAGGAACTGCTAATATGTCTCAAATGGGTCAGATGAAGTCTTGCCATCCTTGTTCTAAGGAGTATCCCATACTTCTTCCGAGACAGATTTGTGTGTCCTTTGGACAATTCATGGTACTTTCAATGTTTTCATCTTTCTAATATATTGATTCTCCGGTTATCCTGATTCTTTATCCAGCTTTCTCAGGCATAAGAGGTGATTGGCTTGAGTCAGGTATATCTTAGACCTCAGAGTGACATCTTTTAACGTTTTAAAGAGGTTTTAAAGTATTAAAGAAAGGAACTTCATCAGCTCCCCTGCCACACTGCACCGACCATGGCCACCTTCATGGAGTGCCTCACCAAAGCCAAGATGCCTGCCGTGGCCCTGGGTACCTGGAAGTCTGCCCCAGGCCAAGTCAAAGAGGCCGTGAAGGCAGCCATTGATGTGGAGTACCACCACTTTGACTGCGCCCCTGTGTAAGGGAACAAGAGTCAGGTGGGGGAGGCCATCCAGGAGAAGCTCAAGGAGAAGGTGGTGAAGCGCGAGGACTTCTTCATCATCAGCAAGCTGGGGTCCACCTTCTTTGAGAGACCCCTGGTGAAGGAAGCTTGCCAGAAGGCCCTCCAGGACCTGAAACTGGACTGTCTGGACATTTACCTAATACACTGGCTCCAGGGCCTAAAGTCTGGGAAGGAACTACTCCCTAAAGACAGTAAAGGCAACCTGCTCTTAAGGAAAGCAGCATTTGGACACGTGAGAGACCATGGAGGGGCTGGTAGACCAGGGGCTGGTGAAAGTCATTGGCGTCTCCAACTTCAACCACTTCCAGATTGACAAGCTCTTGAACAAACCCGAACAGGAACACAAGCCAGTGATGAACCAGGTGGAGTGTCACCCATACCTCACACAGGAGAAGCTGATCCAGTACTACCATTCCAAGGACATCACAGTCACTGCCTACAGCCCCCTGGGCTCTTCAGGCAGACCTTGGGCCCAACCAGAGGACTCTTCACTGCTGAAAGACCCCAAGATTAAGGAGATTGGTGCAAAACATAACAAGTCCCCCGCCCAGTTTTTGATCGGGTTCCATATTCAGAGGAATGTGGTCATGATCCCCAAGTTTGTGAACCCTAAACGCTTTACTGAGAACCTCCAGGTCTTCGACTTCCAGTTGAGCGGTGAGGAGATGGCGACCATACTCTGCTCCAACAGGAACTGGAAAGACTGCCTCCTGAAAGATACTGTCCTGTTGGAGGAATACCCTTTCCACACGGAGCAGTGATGGAGGCCCATCAAGTTCCTGCTAAGATTCTCCAGGGTGTTTCTCTGACTCACATTACTGATTAAACCTTTCTTCCCTTGGGTAGAGGTGGCAGGGGTGGGGGTGGGGGTGGGGAAAGACAGGAGCTTCAAAGAAAGAGCTATAAATACCAAACCCAAACTCACTGCCATTGAGTTGATTCTTATTCAAGCAACCCTACGGAAATTGCACCTGTGAGGGCTGAGTCCCGGTGGCGTAGTGGTTGAGTGCGGGACTGCGGCCCATTCGCTTGGCGCTTCAAATCTAGCAGCAGCTCTCCGGGAGCAAGGCTGGGTAGCTTCCACGACCACCAGAGGGCAGTGATGCCCCCCCCAAAAATAGAAAAAAGATAAAGCAATTGCACCTGTGAGCTTCTGAGCTCGTAACCCCTTCCCAGAGTAGAAAACCCCATCTTTTACCTACAGAGAGAGTAGTGGTTTCAAACTGCTGATGTTGCAGTTAGCAGCCCATCTCATAAACCCTAGGGCTCCCTAATACACATTAGTAATTGGAAAATGGAATGTTTGAAGTATGACTTAAGGACAGTTGGAAGTTGTTAAAAATAAAATGGAATGCTTGAAGATTGGTATCCTAAGCCAAAATGAATGATATTGGTCATTATGAATTGGACATTTATATGGTCTTCTTTGCTGGAAATGACAAATGGAAGAGGGATAATATCACATTCATCATCAAAAGAACAGTTCAAGAAATATGCATTGATGTAGACTCTGAAGGGCAGTGAATTATTTAATGTGGCTCTTCTGGACCAAATCTCAAACTCTCACTAAACAACCTTTGCCTGTCTATGCCTGGTAAGAAGATGGGAAAGATAATGATAGGATTCACCTGTGAGTCATTATGAACAGGAGTCCCTGGAGTACCACCTTCCTCCTGCCCTCCCCCTTTCTTTTTTCTTTTTCTTTTACTGGACTCTTACAGCTCCTATAACAATCCATACATGAATTATATCAAGCAAATGTGTATATACGTTGCCATCATCATTTTAAAAACATTTTCTTTGTACTTGAATCCTTGGTATCAGCTCCTTGTTTTTCCCTTCTTCCCCCTCCTCAGGACCCCTTGGTAAATTTTAAATTATTATTTTCACATTCTACACTGTCGGCTGTCTCTCTTCACCCACATTTCTGTTACTCACCCCCTGGGGTTGGGGTTATACATCGATCATTGCAATTGGTTCCCCCTTTCTCCTTCTCTCCGCCCACCTGCCCTCTACCCTCCTGGAATCTCTATTCCTCATTGTTCCTGAGGAGTTTATCTCTTCTGGATTGAGAGCTCTTTTCTGTACCAGCATACATGCTCTGGTCTGGCCGGATTTGTAAGTTAGAACTGGGGTAATGATAGTGGGAGGTAGGAAGCATTGAAGAACTAAAGCAATGTTGTGGGTTCTGTTGGTGCTATACTAACCTCTGGCTGGCTTGACCCTTCTTGTGACCCTTCTGTGAGGGGATGTCCAGTTGTCTTCTGATCTACTTTGGGTAGCCACCCCAACCACCACCCTCCCTCACATTGATATGATTGTTTATTTTGGGCCTTCCGATATCTGATTCTGTCAACACCTCGTGATCACACATGCTTCTCTCATGTGGGCTTTGTTGCGTCCCTGCTAGATGATTCCTTGCTATTGGACCACTTGTTTAACATCAAGCCTTTAAGATCCCAGCCACCATTTCTTCCGATAGCCAGGCACCATCAACATTCTTCACCATGTTTGCTTATGTACCTATTTTGTGTTCAGTGATTGTGTCGGAAAGGTGAGCTTCACAAAATGCCAGGTTATTAGAACAAAATGTTCTTGTGTTGAGGGAGGACTTGAGTAGAGACCCATTGTCTGCCTGCTACTTGGATACTTAGCCATATAGACACATGTACTGAGATAGTTAAAATTTATGGTGCAAATCTGGCTGATAAATCTATGTTGGGTTAATTGAAGGATGGAGAGATAAATGACTTGGTGGGTCTCTCTTTTCTAGCTCTTTGATCTCTTGTTTTCTGATGGCCGGACCAGGGTGTAGCTGCCTTAGCCAGTTCCCTACTTCAACTGGCAAGGCTCACTTCCTGCAAGACTTCCCTGAGGAGAATCCTCATGGACCTAGCCTGTTGCAGCCATAGGTGCTGGAGCAGCCATGTAGCAGACCTGTTGGAGCTGATAATGCTTACATGCTCACTGATTCAACTTTCCTCCTGCAGTCAGCATCATTGTGTGTGTTTCGTGAGATGGAGGAGGATTTTGTGGATCAGTGTCAGACATAGGGGCTAATGTTGGACTTGTGGGCTTGGGCAGCACTGGGTTGGGGTGTTTTCTTGATGTGCACTTACCCTGTATATAAAACTCTAGCATGCGTACATAGACCTATATCCCTATTGTTATTTATTAATATATTTACATATATTCATGCTTTGTAAAGTCCCGATAGACATTTCAACTCTGAGCATTTCTCCCTGGCATTATAACTTGTTAACTTATTAAGCCCTCCCTTTACTCATGAATTTTATCCGTGACTTCTAGTGATTAAGCAGAGAATATTAAACCATCACAGACTAAACAACAGTGGTTATCCGGAAGTACTACACTGTTAGTGATAGGATAATAACCCACAGGAGGGGCAAGTTAAGATGACTGGTATTCACATTTATGCATCCACCAACATCTAGTGTCAAAGACAAGAATAAAGATTTGACCAACTTCTGGAGTCTGAAATCGATCCAACATGCAATTAAGATCCATTGTTAGTTCCTGGTGACTGGGATCGGAGAGTTGGAAACAAAGAGGGATCAGTAGTTGGAAAATGTGACCTTGGTGATAAAGATAACCTCTGCCTATGGGCCACTGTACGTCTGTTTTTGAGAACTTTCTGTACCAGTGAACCTTGAAACAACTGAGTGACCAGTCTGACTAATAACTGCATGCCTTTGAACCATGCCTTCCTCATGCCTCGACCCTTTAATATGGTTCCTCATGTTGTGGTGACCCCCAAGCATAAAATTATTTTTGTTGCTACTTCATAACTGTAAATTTGCTACTGTTATGAATCATAATGTAAATATGTGATATGCAGTATGTATTTTCATTGTTACAAACTGAACATAATTGAAGCATAGTCATTCATTACAAAACAATATGTGATTCGATATTGTGATACATTATTTCTAATAACAAAGAGATAAAATTTTGTCTTGCAGCATGGTGTAACTTGGGTAACATTCTTTTTTTATTTTATTTTATTTTATTTTATTTTTTTAGGCATCACTGCCCTCAGGTGGTAGGAGTAGGAGGCCCAGCCTTTGCTCCTGGGAGCCGGAATTGAACCTCCGTCCCAGTGGGCCACAGTCCCACGCACAACCACTACACCACCGGGGCTCAGCCTTGGGTAACATTCTTAATGTAACAACAGTAAACAGTAAACTACATTGCAACAGTTTGCAACAGCATTGTCCCTCAGCATGATAATGCCATTATTTTGGGAGTTCAAACCATGAATCTGGAAATGAGATGTAGAGACCAGCTGATAGAATTAAGAAGACTCCACTAAGTTTCCCATCTTTGACTACAAGTGGGCTCCCAGGAACCACATTTGGTGTAATGGAGTGACCTTGACTGTCCTCGTCTCCATTCATATTTAATTTTTCCAGGTTTAGACAAGGGAGTCTTCACACCCCCCCACCCCAAAACTGGTATTTTTATTTATTTTTTTTCCTCTCAGGATTTTTTTCAAAGCTATGTATATATATATTCAATAAAACAATCTTATCGCCTTCAAAATGCTCTCCATTACACTTATAATACATTTGTCAAATCTGTGATTTCATTCTTGGAAACATGTTTTAAACTCATCGTTTTGGATGACACCACCCTCGTTTTTATCTCTCCTCTTCAATGCCATCGAATCACTGTCCTTTCACGTCCTTCATGTGAGAAAACAAAAACGTTGCATGAAGCGTGGTCAGGCGAGCAAGGCGCGTGGGCAAGAGAGGCAATGCTGTTTTTTGCCAGAAACTGGCGCGCCGAGATGGCTGCGTGAATAGGTGTGTGAGCAGGTGGGGCCAAACCAGCCCCACGCGCCACGAATCAGGCCTGTTTGTTGCACACTGTTAGGCAGTCTTGCCAGAACCTCTAAACAGAAAGCTGGATTCACAGTCTGACCTGGTGGAACGAACTCCGAATGCACTGTGTATGTATGAGTCGGCATTTTTGTGGGCTCAGGATACTGATGGACATCTAGAATGAAGTTCGTCATCAATCGACGCTTCAACTTTTTCGAAACAAGAAAACCACTCATACACTTGAGTTTTTCCCATAGCACTGCCTTTGTAAGCTAGGTTCACACTGGTTTCTGTGACATTTTTCCTGCGGAGAAAACGTAATTTCACAGGCAAACGTTGTACTCTTAAATCAGTCATCACAACAAATGAGCTTTTATGAAAAAATTCACTGGGACCAGAGAGAGTCTTCCCAGGTGACACCCCTGGGTGCACTAACTCAGAGCAAGTTGCCGGATGCTCGGTGCTTGTCTGGGTGGTGGGTGGGAGAAGATGCGTACTACAAAAGCTGCCCAGTGGAGCTTTGTTTTTGTTTGTTGTTGTTGTTGTTGTTTTGCATATCTGAAGCAAGAGGGGTTGAAAGGATGTTCTCTTTGAGAATTTGAAACTTGGAAAGAAGAAGTTGAAAAACTAGGAAGCTTGGCAATGGGCACGTGATGAAAATAATGTGTGAGGCTGCAGTAAGGCTGCTGACTTGTCTTTGATAAATTAGTCAATGGCTCGATGAGCAATTGCTTTGTTTCTTCTCTTTGCCATGAAGACCAGGAGATCTGGATGGTGCTTGGCTACTGCTAATGATGATTCTGATTATAAATTCTATATAAGAATCCCGAGCAAAAGAGGGTGAAATGTAGAGCAGAATTTCAAAAATCTCATGAAATCCAGACTTGCTGGGGCCACATAGGCTGGATATTGTCTCTCTCCGCCCTCCCCCCGCCCCCAAACATAAAATATCCCCTTTGCCTTTAAAGCAAATACTAATTTAGCTTGATTAGAAAGAGTGTCTGCTTGCACTAGTGTTCTCTTTTGAAGAAGCATGTATATGTGATCAAATTAGCAGCACCAATTCCTTCGCCTAGTGAGTAGCTTAGAAGATAATGAGTTAATGATGGTGAAATAACTTGGAAAAAAGATATTGAGAAAGGTGACACAATTTGAAGAATGCAATCAATACCACTGAATTCTACTTGTAGACATTGCTGAATGGAGGTAAGGGACATCAAATACTTCATGAATATTTCCATGGGTTTTTAATTCCACTTTTCCATCAGCTTTTTGAAGCCCCCTTTTATATCTTCTGTGGCATATATTTTCATCCAAAAAAAAAAAAAAGAAAGAAAGAAAGAGAAAGTCTGTTGCTTGTAAGGGGAAGGATAGTCATCACTGCCTTAGTGGTGGCAGATTGTGGATTCAGACTACAGGGTGGCGCGTCTGTAGGACAGAGTAGAATTGCCCCTTTGGGCTCTGGGCTCTGCGCCTTTTGGGCTCTGAGGAGTAGAACGCCTCATCTTTCTCCTGCAGAGTGACTAGGGGGTTTAAGCCATTGACTTTGGGGTTAGCAGCTCAGTGCCTCGCTAACTATATATACCCTCAGGGCTCCCTGGGATGTGCCGCAGTTGGGGCTATAGAGGCAGTCAGGAAGTGACATTTGTTTGTTGTCCCTGAGGCAAAGTAGAGATGGAAGTTTCAGGAGAAGGATAGTCTGTGCAATAGCTGTGAGGCATGAAAGAATTGGAAGGATTAGACAGACGCTGGTGTGATGAGTGGAAGGTGTGAGCTGCTAAAGTGGGTCAGAGCCAGCTGATGAGGCCCGTGTATCCTAGACCAGGATGGTAAGACATGGTTGGGAGGCAGCAGGAGGCTTGGAAGGGTTTTATGCAAGGTAGTGAATGTCTGTCTGAGGTTGCAAAGTTCACCAGGTACCCATGGGCAGAGAGGAGGGCTGAGGGAACAGAGACCAGCGCACCTTGTTGGAGGCTGGGGCAGCTCAAGGCAGGAGGTTGGACCGGGGTCTAAAGACAGAGGGGAAGTGAAAAACAAGGTTAGAGGACAGTCTGGTCAAACTTGGTGGCCAACTCTAGGGAACTGGACAGTGTTTTTGCAAAGAGGAAAGGAAAGGGTGCTTAGACAGATGGGCGCTGGTATGGAGAGAGGGGTGAGACCTCTGCTCCGGTCTGGATGAGGTCTGGCAGGCAGACCAGTCGAGCAGCAGCATGCTGGGCCAGCATCTTTTGGGGCCCTCTTTTGTGGGGTAGATGAAAGGGGCTCCATTCGACTTTGTTTTATGCCAATCAGGTGCAGCTTTGGGATTCCTGGCCAGCTGCCATGTTACCCCCAGGCCATGGTTTGGCAGCCTTGGTCTTGTTGACCCTTTGTACTAGATGGTGAAAGTATCTGCCTTGCAGACCGGCCCTGGAATCAGGTATTTGGAATGCATAGCTAATGTGTTCCACTCCCGACCTTTGGTATTATTATTCCACAGTATCACATCTAATTGACTATTTCCAAACGGGCTTGTACATTTCACTGTACAAGCAAAGTACAGTGTACCGCGGCCTCCCTTTGCTTGGGCTGCCTCTCCGGCAGAGCTTGCGGGCATCACCCCACTCCCCAAGGCTCCTGGTTTGCTGCCCCGTGTGTCAGGGCCAGGTGCCTCTTCCTGGATCCTGCTCCCAGTCTCAGCCACCTGCTGTCTTTCTGGCCCTCCTTACCTGGGAGTTAGACTGAGGACCAATTATGTGTGCAGGACGGCCTCAGTCCTAGCTCTGCACTGTCTGTGTACAGAGCTGGATGCTGCTGTGTGGCTTAGCCCTAGGGGTCTCGTGCCTAGGTCTGGGGTCTTAGCACGGGGGAGATAATGAGAAACAACGTTCTCCAAATGGGGAACCCTTTCTACAGGAGACAGAAAACTTTGATAAGACTCGGCAAGAAATTCTGCTCATTCGAGCCCCCTGGCAATCCTCCTGCCCATGGCAAGGAAAGAACCTGGGGTGGGGCTGATCACCCAGACCTCGTCCAGCTCCCCTCATAGCCAGTGAGGTGGAAGCAGGCTTCAGGAGCAGTGCTTCGCAGAAGGGCCAGAGTGTAGCAATATTGTTTAATTTTTATTGTATGTTTACGGTTATTTTTTAATTTGGGCATGTGGTAGTGTTCCATTGATGCCAACCCTATAAGGCTTCCTTTTAAACTTTGTGTAAAGTGATATAAACTTTCCCTTAAGGGGGAAAAATGTGGGTTTTTAAAAAAGCAGTCAAAGTTGGCTACTCAGAGTCAAGTCCTCAGCCCTGGTGTGGCTGGCTGGCCTAGTTAGGCTAGATTAGAAAGGCCGAGGCTGGAGGGATGCCAGGCAGCTGCTTTTGAGCCCCTTGAGTCCTCACCGTGTGGTGCCTGTCCATCAGTCAAGTGCCATGCAGTTCTGATGCAGCATGACATGAGAAACCTAGTGGGTTGTGCTGTGCTGGGACCCCGACACCACTTATTTCTCAGACCCGGTGGTGCTGAAGACACGGAACAGGCTCAGGAAAGGGTGTGCAGGTGCTGTGGGAGCCAGACTCTGGACTCTGCGCTTGTTGCCTCCCGACCACCAACGTCCCCTCTCACCTGGGCCACATATTGCCCTGACACATCAAGGTAGTCAGGAGTCTTCTGGAACTTAACTCTGTGTGTAGTGTTTGCTCCCTGATGCAGGAGCCCTGGCGGCGTGGTGGTTTATGTGCTAGGCTGCTCACGACGAGGTCACCAGCTTGAAACCACCAGCTGTCCCTTGGGAGGAAGACAAGGCCTTCTACGATCGTAAACAGTCAACTCGGGGAAACCTGCACGTGTGGTTCTCTGCTGCCCCGTAGAGGTGCTGTGCGTTGAAATCGACTTGCTGGCCATGAGTTTGGTTTTTTTTTTTTTAGTACTCTTGCACAGATTTAGTCTGTGCTCCTTCTGTTTTTCTTTTATTAAACATCCTTTTGTTTTAACTCTTATTTTTTTTGGCATCACTGCCCTCTGGTGGGAGTGGGAGGCCCAGCCTTGCTCCCGGAAAGCTGCTGCTGGATTTGAACTGCCAAGCCAGTGGGCCGCAGTCCTGCACTCAACCACTATGCCACCGGGGCTCAGCCTGATTTAATTCTTTGTCTTTAAATTTCCCTAATTCATCAATTAACTCACTAATTATTGCCACAGTATATATCGAGCACTTGTGATTTTGGTAGGAGGAGCCTCCATGGCTTATTAGGGAAGGGACACATGAGATACCGAAAGCTTGCTTGAAATTGTTTAGTGATAGAAATAACGTAGAATGGGTCTCACGCGATATTTTTCTTTCTTATCGAGGCTGCCCTACTCACTGAGTTGGGGTGCGTGCCTGTTTACTTGAGGGGGCTATCTGTCATTGTAGAAGCAAGTACAGGTTTAGTGTGTAGGTTCAAATGTGGGGACCGCCACTTAGCTACGTGATCTGACGTGACAATGCCATTCAACTCTCAGGCCTCTTGTGAGAGTCCGACAAGGTGATACGTTTGAAGCGCGTGACAGAGTGACCACATTAGGATACCCTCTAAATATTAATAACGACATTCTTCCTTGGAAGGGGGTCCCCCCAAGACCTCACTTCTAGTCTCCTTTTATCTCACTCAGGTTCTCCTGCCTGGCCTTGGGGGGAGTTAATGGTTGTCCTTATACCATCAGGGATCCAGAGTTAGTTTCCAGATCAGCCAATATAGAGGGGGAGTGGGGCACAGGTTTGGCTCTCCAGCCCCTTTTGCGGTGGGCACTCAGGCCGAGAGAGACAGAACTTGGGCTGCTCGTGGTGCCCCCTGGTGTGGGCATCGACACGCATACACACTCGTGCAGTCACTCTTCATTCAGCTATTTAAGGCGTGTCTCCCTGCGCAGTGAATGCACTTCTCTTCTTGGTCCTAGCTGCCACGCCGGTGCACTTTGCAGACATCCTCTTATCCAATCCTCGGAGCAGCCGTGTAAGGACGGTGTCACAGGAGGCGTGGCAAGCACAGCCAAGGGAAGTGGCGGGCTGAAGGCCAAACACTAGTTAGTTGGCAAACCAGGATTTGAAGGCAGGTTGCCCAATTCCAAAGCCATTTCCCCGGGCTGTTCTGCTCCACCACCTCGTTTGTTGCCTCTCCTTCTCCAATGGTGTCAGCCGATCTAGTCGGAGGGTCCCAGGGCAGCCCTGCATTGGGTTTATCACAAACAGAAGGTATCGACAGATATCTCTGCCATCAGTGGGTGGCCTCGTTAGGGTCCTTTAAACAAAACAAAACAAAACAAAACCATACAGCAAACAAACAAGACGGTTAAATCAAATCTGGTTTCTTAGGGGATCTAATGGGCCAGCGACATTCCGCTCAGAAGGTTATGGCAACTCTCTCTGAATCTCAAAGGGTAAATCGTGATCGATTGTTCCTGAGTTCCAGACCAGTCATGAGGGCTTTTTACATGGACGTTTTAAGAAAATGGAAAGCTGCACTGGTGAGGGAAAGTCCTGGAGAAGTTGCATTGAGAGATTCTTTCCATCATGACATTGCACCTGCTCATGCTTCAGCGTCAGCAGGGGCTGTCCTTTGAGAATTTCCTTGGGAAACCCTACCCACGGAGCGTGCAGCTCTCATCTTGTCCCTGCACACTTCTTGTTGTTCCCTAAACTCAAAGAACACCGAAAAAGAATACGACTTGAGTCCCCAAGGATGCCCAAAGTACAGTTTTGATGTGGTGTGGATCAAAGAGCGCAGGGTTGAACTTTCGGCCACTTATTTCTGACTGTTCCCCCTTCCCTTCTCCACCCAGTTTCCCTTCTCTGAGTGTGGGGACTGGTGCCCAATGTCAGGATTTCACACAACCTTTGCTTAAAGTCTCTTGGCCGAACTCGTTTTAAGGTCTAGGGACAAGGCTATTTTGTGGGTTTTTGAGTTGAGGAAACATGAAAGAAATCTGTCTCCTTTGTATTTGTTTGAGTATTAAAGTATTTGAAATATTTTCTCCTTTTTTCAGATAAGCAAAACACAGCTGATTTTCCATTGCTCTGCAGTGCTGGTGAGCCCTCCCAATGGGGGTGATTAACTCCATGGAAATGTAGGAGGCAGGTTTTGAAGAAGTAATTAAATAGCTCTTGGGAAATTGATAGTCTTTTGTCTTGTAATAGAAAACCAAGCCTGTGTCTTGGCCTTTAGCAGAGTCGTTGGTCACTAGCAGAAAACAACCAAGTCGATTCCACAGTGAAAGCTGGGGACACTCTGGGTCGTCTGGGAGCCCCAGTGGTGGCGTGCTTGCAGGTCGTGCTGCGGCAGTTGGGAGTTGGAAAGCCCCAGCAGCTCTGTGGGAGAAAGACTGGGCTTTCTAGTCCCCTGTAAACGGTTCCCGGCTCGGAAGCCCACAGCGGGTCCCTGTAAGTCAGCATTGACTCAGGGGCAGTGAGCTTGGTCTTTTGCGTTTGTTGTCTACAAGCTCCACAGTCCAGTGTATCTAGTGGGATGTGGGTCCTGGCTGTATGCTCCTCATCTCTGTGATGAGAATAACACGAAGTGTTCCCCTTGCCAGGTTTCCAAATGGCTCTGCCGTCCCGGTTTCCCCGAGGAGAGAGAGTAACCTGCCTATAAAGGCCTGGGTGGACAAGCCGAAGGAGCTGTCTCAAACTTTGTGGCAAGGCTGGGACGATGACGTCTAGATTAGTAATTGAGAACCTGGTGACAGCTCTGGTCTTTCATCTCAGCAGATTGTATGTGCACCACTGTTGGAAGAGCCCAGGCTGAGAACCACTCTTGGAGAAGCAGCCGTGGCCTGGTAGACGTGGGTGAGCACTGCCAAGTCTGCGAGGTTACTCGTGCCAGCTTTCTGCCTGGGCTTGGAATGTGTGGTCTGCTGGGCATGCGGAAAGGGGCGTTGCGTTAGGAGCCTGGGGGAAGGCCTGAGGAAATATTTCTATGCCTCTCCACTTGTGCAGGGAAGAGTCTATATCTGAAGTGAAACATACAAAGATAACCAGACTTATTTATAATGACTGTCTACTGACATATAACTCCAGATGGCTATGTAAAGACCAGGTCCTGAGCAAAATAAAACTATTCATTTGCGCTGAACAGTGAAACCAACGAGAAGGTTTTTCATGACTCCTCTCTACATGTAAAATTTCTAGTTCTATTATATGTTTTGACTATTTAGAACAAAAGTGAGTTGGTGTGCATATTGGTAGTGTCTGTTTTTTTTTTTTTGGGGGGGGGGGTGGCGGCATCACTGCCCTTGCGGGAGTAGGAAGGTAGGGTGTCTTTGATACCAGAATTTAGTCGACCTGTATATTGGACCTGCATATATACTTAAAATAGAACGCCATTTTTAATTTCTGGTTCTAACGCTAATATCGAACAATTTGGGAGATTTAGATAGCATGCAACAGTATAAGGGAGAACATGAAAGTCATCTAGTACATGGTTGAAATTGGGCATTTCAGGTGGCTTTTTGCTACCTTTACAATTTAGTATCTTATCCTAAACATTTTCCCCACACCATTAATCACTTTCTATGATGTCTTCTCTAGGTCCATTGTCTGACTCTTTAATTTATTTACGCATGTGGCATTGTGGAAAGCATAAAACCCCAAACCCACTCCCGTTGAATCCATTCCAACTCATAGGCTTTGAATTAGAAAAACCTCTGTTCAAAACCTGCACCTGTCACTTACAGATTCTGACTTTTCCTGTAGAATTGAGGTTTCCTGTCTCTTGCCAAATTACAATGAAGACTCAGTCAAATCGTGTACTTACGAGCCTTGTGCGTTGTGGGGCAAACAGTAGGTACTCGGCAATTGCTAGCTGCCGCCGCCTCTGTTAGTGGTGGTGTGTTTTATCTCGTTCCCCATCCCACCCCCACCCCCCGGAAGAGTCTGGATGTTCACAGTGTATAAATAATATGCAACCAAAGCCCAGGCTTCATCGTCTTTTAAGGGAAATGATGCCTTTTGCCCTTTGGTCTGTGTATTTTTGTAAGCTGCTTTACATCCTTTTGGCAGCAAGGCAGATTATAAATAAATAAACACTTAACTTGCCCCTCTAGTGTTGGATGTTAGTTTGTTTCTGACTTCTTGGCTATTGTCAGGAAGGCCACTCAGAATATTTTTGTTGTGTACCAAGGACTGTTCTGGGTTGGATACTTGCCTGGGGCCAGAATCCTAGAAGTGCAATCACAAAGCCAAAGTTTATGTGCATTTTTATGCTTGAAGATCCAGATTGTCAAGTGGCTGCTCCGCAAGCTTGTACCAGTCTGCAGTCCCAACGACAGCCATGTCTTGAAGACCTGTGCTGCCCAATCCTGTGTGCTCTCTTGTTTTTGAAGGAGATCTGAGCGCTCTCTTTTCCCCCTAACCTGAGCCCGTCTGCCCAGGGTGGCAGTGATTTGGTTCTCACCTAGCTGTGGCACTATGTCATCAGCAAATAGAACTCAGGATGCAGGTCTTTGTGTCCCCCCAGCCAACTCCCCCTGTAAATCTTACTTCTAATGGCAAGGCAGCCCTGTCGCCAGTCAGTCCTGCCTGCGTAGACTGCCCCCTCTGCTAAACAATGAACACATTCAAGCCCAACTCGTGTTTTCAGTTATTAAAAAACGGAGCTGTCTGTCTCTGCCTGCAACTTTAATCTTTCAGCCTTTATTCCCTCTCCCCCACCCCCCTGCCCTTAACTTCTTGTTTGTGTAGTTCCGAGCTTCGGGACATGTGGGTCCAAGAGTTTCTGAATGTATTGTGCCTTCCCTGGCAGCTACAGATGGTTGTGGCCCCAAGCGATGTTATTTCAGGATTGGGAGTGGGGGTGGGGGGAGTGGGACTGTGGATGAGAGAGACGGAGAAACCGAGAGGCCAGTTCTAGCCTCTAGCCATCATTTGGATTTTTCAAAACTCATTTATTTGTACATAGCATTTAACAGCCCTCACTTCACTCCCAGCCCCCACCCACCTTTTCAGATTCGATAGAGACTGTCTCTGTCTTTGTGTGGCTTGTGACGTCTAGGTCTTTTCACAGCCTCTTAGCATGTTCTCCTGGGAAATAGTCGCTGTAGTTGAATTATGTATCTGTGTATTTAAATAACGCCAAAGTCCCAAGGAAAACACTTCAGTAATCGCCCCAAGTCCCCAGAAATACAACCTGAAAGCCAGAACACAAGGATTCTTGGCATCTAGTGCTGTTCCTGCGGAGTTGGACTCTCAGGGTGCTTTTCTTGTTCAGGGTCCTCAGGAAGTTGCCTCTGCATGCCTCTGGTGGGAAGCACACTCTGAGGAGCACTGTGGAGTGAGAAAGACCAGGGAAGGACTGTGCTGAAGCGTTTTCCTTAGAAGTGTGCGACTTTCCTATACATGTTGGATTCTCATTTTAAATAGTGCTACTTGAACATTCCCCAAGGTTCCCACTAGTGGCAGGGTAAGTGAACTTAATGGCAGTCGGAAGGTGTCACTGAGAAAAAGGTGACATTTTGAGGAATCCCTTTTTTAAAGGAGAGTTCCCCCCCCCCCCTTTTTATCATAAAAATGTAAACCCCAAACATCCAACAACACAGCATTGTCCATATTTACAACAGTGGCATTGATTATATTTTTCATGCTGTGGTACCATTAGTGCATTTTGCCACCATTTTTAATGTAAACTCAATGTCAGCACACAGAGGGTTTCTAGTCAGAAGGCATACTAGACAGACAGACTACCCTACCCAAAGACACAATTGAAAGGAAAAAAAAAATAAACTCATTGCCATAGAGTTGATTCTTACTCAGACCAAATGAAACAGATACAGATAATCCTGAAACCCTGAACTTCAAAGGAAAAGATTGGTAAGTGGATTGAATGTCAACTAGGAGAAGAAGTTGAGCAAAAGCCCAAGAACACACCAACATACAATCAGTCACCAATTTAATGCAAATGCAACACCACCACAATGTCTCAGAGACAACAGACAATTTCAGTTCTCGTGAAGAAACAAGAAAGGGTGACTCAAATAAGTGACCAAAATACAGAAGCATAGTACCTTTTTTGAGAAATAACTTGCATAAATTCTGAAAGAAACAAAAAAATTGGCAACCAAAGGTTATATACCCAGCAAAATTATCCCTCAGTAGTGAAGGTAGTGATGTAGATAGGATGAAGGTCTGAGTTTGAGTAAAGGCTGACTGACTCTAAGGCTATGCAACTCCTGGCACTACCTCAGGTTCAAGCCTGCCTATCTCCTGAATATCTCAACTATAGCTATGTGCCTGTGTGCATGGGTACACATCTAAGCTTGTCTTTGCGAGATATGATGTGACTTTAAATGTGACTAAGCTATTAGCAGTTGAAAGCAAAGTGACATACTCTTAGCAGAACGAGATAAAGTAGGTTATAAAATTTTGGTAGACATAGATGTGACAGAGTTTATGTCAACTCGACAGTCCTGGGGTGGAGTAGGGGTAAAGCCCAGACTGTCAATTATGTTGCAGCTTGATGGCACCTCCTTGGGGGTGTGGCCTTTTGTATAAGAGAGAGACCCAGAGCAGAGCTGAGCGCCCTTGCCCTTTCACCATCGACTGAATCTAGATCCTTCAGTCTCAGCTCCTGTCACTTGCCAGCCCCAGGATTTATTAACCTCTGTCTGCATCCACCACTGTGTGGACTTCCTGCTTCGTCATCATACTTCCTGTTTGTCAGCTTTCTGCAACGACACGAATCAGGAAAAGTCTCTGGCTTACATCTGACCCATGGACTCAACCTGAACTGGACTTACCTACTTCTAAAATTGTGTAAGCCATTGATTGGTATAAATCTCTTTCAATATGCATATACTTACAAGCATCACTGTTTTTCTTCTCTAGAGAATCCAGCCTGAAAAAAGGGTACTGAGAATTTTACATGTGGCATACTTTATAAAAAAAGAGTAATCCATGTGTTATCCAACAAAGAAAACGAATCATTAAGCTTAGTCGTTTTATCAATGGGAAATCTGCCACAATGAAAAATTGACTTTCATCAATTTTGTTTTAACTGGTTCATATGTAGATTCTGAAGCTTGTTTAGTAATAACTGCTATAATTATACAAGGAAATGTAAAAAATGTATTGGTACAAAACTGTAGGTCCATGCTCACTTCGGCAACACATATACAAAACCATAGGTCCTTCATTAGATCAAAATATTAAAAATTGAAGCCATTGTTTCTTGAACTTTCCTCCATCTAGGCCTATATACATCCAAAAATGGTGTTTCTATCTCTCTTATTTTCCCCCGAAGAATCCTGCACTCGACTCAATACCACGTCAAAATGGGCGTTCTGGCATCCTCAGAGATCTCAAGTTGTGTTCCTTTACAGTGTTCTTCATGTTTGGGACGTAAAAGAAACTTGAGGGAGCAAGATCAGGGGGATGCAATGGAGGGGATAGTGTTTCCCAAGGAAGTTCTCACAGGACCACGCTGGCAGAATGAGTCGGTGTATCGCTGCTGTTGTCAGGTACCCTTAAGTCTGTTCTGATTCATGGTGACGCCGTGTACAACAGAACGAAACACTGCACAGTCCTGGGCCATCCTCACAGCTAGTCCTCTCTTCGCATCAACTGATACAGGCACTGGGTCACGCTACCTTATTGAGGTGCTTCTCCAGGGGCTGGCCTCCTGACAACAGGCCGCAGTCCCTGAGACCAAACCTCGCCATCCTTACCTCCAAGGCGCTTTCCGGCCATCCAAGTCAGATTTGTCGGGGCTTTGGGCAGTGTCTGGTACTTTCACAGTTCGCCAGCATCATCATTTAAATGCATAGCTGCTGCTTTGGTCTTCCTTATCCGATGTCCAACTTTCACACTCATACGAAGCAATTGAAAGCAGTGTGGCTCGGGTCGGATGCAGCATAGCTGGGTTTTGTTGCAGCGTAGTTCTTAAAGTAGCACCCTTGCTTTCCAGTACTCTGAAGAGGTCTTGTAGAGTCGATTCACCTAGTGCAACCCTTCTCTTGATGTCTTGGCTGCAGCTGCCACATGCATGGATTGTGGAGCCCAAGTCTCTTAGGCATCAAAGATGATAGACTGTTTGTAGGTAATATCGGCCTTTTAATACTTTGAAATGAGAGACTGTCCGAACTTTTTAGAGGATCTTTGTGCTTTAAGGATACAATTACAGTATAAAAGAGCACTCAGTCCTCTCTTTTGAGCTTCCTGCCTGAACCTCAGTCAAATGTACTAAAATGTTCCTATGCATTGCTGTTTCTATTTTCATTAGAATAAACTGTCCTGTGCTTTGCTAGGGGGGGAGGGAAGAGAGATACAATTTTACCCCGCCTAACTCTTGGTTGGTTCCACTTATCTTACTGATTTAACAGCTAGCTTCCTCATATACATTGGCCTGTTGCATGCCATCCCAGCTTTTTAGAAAAGATCACATGCCAGGAATCCCTAGCATGAAACATAAGTACCAACAGAAAGGAAACACCCAAATAATTTATTTGTGAGGATGTGGGGTTAGAGATTGATGAAGTAAGTTCTGTTTTTTTTTTTAAATGAATCCCATATTATAAAAGCGAGTGATGTATTCCCAACAAACAAATCTTTGGTAGGCTATTGTTAGCTTTTAGATGCAGGGATTTAGAGTGCTCTGGGCAGTCGAGTCCATGATAGAAGTATCGAGCAGAGGCTCCAGCGTTGTGGTGCCTGACTGTGAATCTTTGCTTCCTCCCTTGCTTCCTCTATGGTTTGAGCTAGTGACTTAACCATTTTGTTTGTTTTTTAAAAAATATTCAATGCTTCATGAATTTGCATGTCATCCTTGTGCAGGGGCCATGCTAATCTTCTCTGTATCGTTCAAATTTTAGTGTATGTGCTGCCGAAGCCAGCACTCCTTGTTTTCTTATACACCTATGTGCTGCTTAAAGTCATGTAGCTAATGCTAGGTCACATATGCATTCACGGCCCCTTAAAAGGAACACAGCTGTCCTTTGGCTTATTCTGTCCCCTTAGTGGTTTTTAAGACCTCATTCCCCAGAGTGGACGAACAGCAGTGCTCCCGGGTGCAGCCAGTTGCAGTGCAGGTCTTCTCACCCTGCCACCTTCTCTTCCTCCTCCTGCCCAGCAGCTGTGCAGTCTTTCATTCCTGGTGTGGAATAGCACCTGGCTCCTCTCTTCCTGCCAAAGACACTAGATGAGCGGGACACTGGCAAGCGCCCAGCACAGAGCAGTGACAACATCAGCTGCTGCGTGATCAGGAATGGGCCATACCAACAGAGGGTGGCAGCCAGAGCTGCTACTGCCAGCCATGTTTTAGGGACCAGCACACCAAGTCCCTGTGACCACCTCTCTCCATTACCCCTGCCCCAATCCCCCATTTATTCTCTTCCCCATTCCCCTTTCCTTCTCTCTTCCCTTCTGTTCCTTCCTCCTTAGCTACTCTCTCCTCTGCCTGTCCTGTTCTCAGACATGTGGAAAGGTCCATTCTGGCTGCTAGTGCAGACCTCGCCCAGTCCACTTGCACAGCCTATGAGGTCGGCGTCCTGTACCCAGTGTATACAGCCAATGGGTGCCCATAAGGTTTATTGTTTATTTTATTGAAGGCTCTTACAGATCTTATAACAATCCATAAAGCAATTGTATCAAGCACATTTGTACACGTGTTGCCATCATCATTTTGAAAACATTTTCTTTCTACTTGAGCACTTGGTACCAGCTCCTCTTTTTCCCCCTCCACCACCCTCCCATCCTCATGAATCCTTGATCAATTATATATTATTATTGTTCTTTTCACACACTTTGCTCTTTTTATGCCCCATTCATTCAATTTTTAGCTATCTAACTTTATTGAAAGTTAAATGATCAGTATTGATCGTAAATAGCAGATAAGCTATTTATGGTCCTCGGAGTGTACAGTCAGAATATACTATGTGGATAGTACAGTAAACTGCCATAAAAACAACGCCATGAAGAGGTTTTCATTTTGTTCAGGAAAGAGAATTTTGTGATTGTTGCCGGTTGCCCTTAAATTCACTCTGACTGCTGGGGACTCCCAGCCTGGTGCATGCTGGAACCCAGAGCTGCCTGCCAGGGAACCTCCGTGTGGGAGGGCTCCGAGCACCAGCCACCTGACTAGTTGTTGAGGGTCCAACCATGGCATCACCCAAAGACTTCACATTTAGAGGTGGAGTTGACACATTCAAACACTTGCCATGTACATAAGTTGGTAGCACACACAGCCTTTTTCAAGTTCCTGTGTTCCAACTGAAAATATGGTTTTATTTTTTAATTTTTGTTTCATTTTCATATATCTTTATTTTTGCTTTCTTAGTCTTTCACCTAAGGCTGTAATATAATGTACTTTATGGAGATTTACTACGGACTGTATGGGGACTGCTTATATATAATAATATGGTATTCACACATCATACAAATCTTGTAAGATCCTATTTCACAGAATGTATCGTTGAAGTGAAGTGATGTATATCTCTAGTAATAGGGGTGATGCTGCTATGCATTTAGTAGTGATAATTGGGATTAAGGAATTAGGATGTTAAATGCTCGAAGCCTAGTAGTCTGTAGTCAACTCTTAATAAATACTAGCTACAAGAGTAAGTAAAAAGTTATTGCTACTCGTGCTCCAGTTCATACATGCCTGCCTGGATTTATTCTAAACAAAATGTATTTAAACATGTCAACAGACCATTTCTCTTGGTAAAACACTCATTCTACTCTTGTTCGAGTGCCTTAAAAAAGATAAAAGGGACGCTTTGTGGCATGTAAAAACCCAGTTCCTATATCATTCAAGTTTGCCTCATCTTTATGGGGAAGGCTGCCCCACATAAAATAATAGTTTTTAGAAGGACTTTAAGGAAAGTCAAGAAGACCTCAAGAGGGGCCAAAAAAGGGGAGACCGTCCCCCTTGACAAACGAAGGGACTGTGGCTGAGGTTGAGAAAGCGGCAGGAGAAGACTAGAATCACCCACCGACGTGGGAGCTGCCGGAGTTGGCACCTCCCATGGTTCGGCATTTTCAAATGTCATCGAGCGTCTCGGCCTCAGCAAGCATGTGGCTGGATGGCGGCCGTCATAGTGTTGGGCAGAGATCAGTGAACTCAGAGAGCTTATTTTTCCAGCAGCCTTGTCAGCAAGATCCAAGTTACCAGAGACGATTTTATAGAGTGAATCAGACCTGGGGATGAGTCTCGGATTTGCCAGTAAGATTCAGAGAGCAAGATCCAGTCAAAACAGTGTCCGCGTGTTAGTTCATGCAAGGGAGCTGTCAGCTCCGAAGATTACGGAGACTGTTTTGGGGGGATTTCAAAGAGGTCATTTTGATCTGTCTTCTTGAAGGACACAGGACAGTGGCAGGGACTTAAGGAGAAGGAACTTGAAGCAACTGAAAACTGCAGTGGGGAGAAAAAGTCCAGGAACTTTGAGGCATTTCCCCGCCCCCCTCCCCATCACAGCAGTGCATTTGCCCATTCTTCCGGGGTAACATGGGCAGAGCCTTATTCCCGTCCACCCTATAGCCCAGCTCTTGCCCCTTCAGGCCCCTTTTTACCCCAGCAACTCAAAGAACATTGTGAAGGAATATGATTTTGGGTCACACGAGGACAAAACTTCCATCTTGACAGGGTGTAAAACCGAGGAGGACGGAATTCTCCGGGGGCAGGGCTAGAGAGGTGGAAATAACCTCCGTCACAAGTAGATGGTTCTAGACGGAGGACATGTTGAGAAACAGTGGCTTCACATTTTGGTGTTTTTGCTTCATGGAAGTTTCTCTGATTTTATTGTGACCCTTTGGAGCGCACTCTGTTTTTACTCTTCATATTTGCACTTTTTTTTTGGGGGGGGCATCACTGCCTCTTTTGGTCGTGGGCGCTACCCCGTGCTGCTCCTGAGAGCCGCCGCTGGATTTGAACTGCTGAGCCCGCGGGCCGCAGTCCCGCACTCAACCACTTAGGCCACCGGGGCTCAGCTCCATATTTGCACTGCTCTCCGGCGGTGGGAGGAGGAGGCCCAGCCCCACTGCTGGAATTGAACCTCCGTCCCAGTGGGCCGCAGTCCTGCGCACAACCACTACGCCACCGGGGCTCAGCCCCCATATTTGCACTTTTATAATGATATTTTTTCTTTTTGGGCGGTGGGCAGGAAGAGACAGAGATTTCTTGACTTTTAATGGGTACCTCCTACTGAAAAATGGCACTGAGCTTGGGTGTTCCCCTATTTCTCATTCTTTGGTGTGAGGTCAGGTAGGATTCTCTCAGAATATTTTGCATTTGTCCCAGTGCATAAGAGAGCTGGCTGCGTGCAGGTGGCCTCCCTGGCGTGCCTGTTGTTTAAGGAACACATTACTGCTACTTCCATTACAGTCCTGGAAACACACAGGGCCAGTTCTTCAGTGTCCTGTAGGTCACTATGAGTCAGTGACTCGATGGCAGTGGATTGTTTTGTTTTGCCTACTGTTACTTCCCTGGGAACCTGTGCAAGGAGGTATGTATTGAGATTGCATTTGGTGCGCTCACGACGAGGGACCCAAGAACGCGCAGTTATATCTGTGCCTAAATGATCAAAAACTCACTGTCACATTTTCAGAAGGCTATGGATGACAGTGGGAGTCCAAAATCCATTTGCAGGGTCCCCACCTGGATTACACCTTCAGCGAATTCTCTCTGAACATACTTGAGGGCTATGAATAACCTTGCTGTCAGAGAACATTGTCTCTGTCTGTGAGTGGAGCATAGCAAAAGTAGTTAGGTTAAAACGTAATGTCATCATTGGATCCATTTTAAAGCTGTTTCATTTGTTAAAAAAAAAAAAGGGGGATAGGAAAATCTGTGTGTTTTAAGCTTCTGGTGAATCTTCTCCAACCATGGATCAAAGATGTGAGTGAGTAGTCTATCACGTCGAAGGCATTGTAAAGTAGATTACTGCAGATGCAGTTAGGTTAAAATTTAGTACCTTACAATTTAATCTCTTAGGATGTATTTTAAATTTGTTTTTATTATTGTAGCAGTCATGCATTCATGTCAGTTTCATGATTGGGAGTGTAGAGTGGAGTCTCTAGCCTGTCAATCTGGAGAGGGCCAATGAGACTTCTGTGTGGGCATGGCTTTCTCTGAGAATTCTAGGAAATCTCACTTTTTTGCCCCCGTGGAGGTGAGGGACTATGGACCCAGTCTCTTGGAAATGCTCTATTGACAAGACACAAGGCTGATTCTCTGTGAGCCATCCCAGAGGAGAAGCCACATGGGCCTACTCTGATGGAACCAGACCTCTGAAGCTAGAAAAGCCATATGGAGACTCCTGCCAGTGCTGAGATACTTCTACGACTATTGGATGCACAAGACCCTATTCCCACTGGTCTGTGATTGTTCTGGAGTTGTTGCATGTACTTCGTGAGTCTGAAGAGGACTTATGGATTGGTATCAGATATATGGGCTAATATTGGACTTATGGACTTAGACTGGACTGGGTTGGGATGCTTTCTCAATGTTCCATTCCTCTTGTATATAAACCTCTCCCTTATATACATATGTGTGTTTATGAATTTGTTTCTCCAGTCTACCCGGACTAACACAAATACATTCTGCTTTTTTTCCCCAATTGAGGTTTTTAAAAACTCTGTTTTACCTTATTGTTGTTGTTTAATGTTTTCCTGTGCATAGAATCCTGGATAGGTAAATATATAGAGATAGAAACTGATTGATAGTTTCCTTCGGGTATGACAGGGGAGTTTGAGAGAAACAGGGAGCTAATGATGACACAAGAATACAGGAAATGTTGTACAATCGATTGTGGTGATGGTTGTACAACTCTTCATGATGTGACTGAACTACTGAATTGTATAATATATGAATTATATACTAGTAATACTGGTAAACAGAAAGCCAAGAAATGGCCTGCCATTAAGTTGATTCTGTCTCACAGCAGCTGTGTCAGGGAGAGCAAAATTGCCCCTTGGGTTTCCGAGACTGTAAATCCTTATGGAAGCAGAACGTCATCTTTCTCCCAAGGAGTCGTTAGTAGTTTGAACAGACCTTAGAGTTGGCAGCTCAGTAGAACATCCATACAGCTCTTTCTGCTTAATTAAAACTTAATTTTATTGTTAAGTGTTTATTTAGAAAATAATGAGAAAAAAGTAGCATTTCGTGTTTTTGTCTGTTTCATGACAGACTTCCCCGGGAGGAGTTTTTCAGTGTGAAATTGTAGGTTATTAAACTGATGGGATACAGTTTGCTCGCCTTGGGACCTGGCTTAAAGTAGGTCGCAAGAAGTACATTGAAAGAATGAATTTACACTAATTAAAACAGGATAGATTACCTTCCATCCTTCATTTTATCTTTTGCCTAGGCATATCTTGATGGGCTCATTGGGTGGCCGACTTATCTTTTCCTCCCCCCAACTTTGGAACCCTCCTCCTCTGGGCCATACATGTTCTGTGCTGAGCTCTGGAACTCAGCAAGAGCCCCGCCCTTGGGACGCACCAGTCTGGTGGGCAGACAGACAGAGAGATACCCCCAAGTGTCATTGAGCAGGGCAGAAAGGGGCTCCTGTTGGCTGGTGAAGGGGGTAGGAGTAGAGAGGTGCCTCAGTCCAACAGTTGATGCCTCCCATTGACAGCCGCCTCCTACAAGCCTTCCTAGCCCTCGCCACTGACTTGAGGCAATATTCACCAGTAAGACCCTTTCATCCTGTAAACGGTTTAATAAACCATCAAGCTGTCTTTAGCCTTTCTTTTATTTTTTAACAGTTTTATTAGCATTTCATCCACATGTCATACAATTCAGTAATTCAAACCTATCAAGAAGAGTTGTACAATTGTCACCATATTAAATTCTAGAACATTTTCTTCTTCCTTGTAGTCATTGTTATTCATGTCATTTTCCCCTAGTTGTGGTAAAAATGTACACACCAGAACATTCTCCAATTCCACAACTTATACTTGTATAATTCAGTGCCATTGATTGAACTCTTTGTGTTGTACAATCACTATTGAAGTTCTTTTCCAAATCATGGCACCACTAATGACATAAGCTCCACAGCTCTTCCCCCTTCCCCCGTGGTAACCAAGTTAGCCTTTCTTACATTTACTCAGCATACGCTCCCATATTTATGAAAACTCTTGCTTTTTCAGAGGTTTAGTCTTTGACCTAATTTATTTTGACGCTCACCCCCCAGCTCTGGCTTACTTTGTGTGGCTGGACTAACTGTCTGCAAGGGGGGCAGTTTCCTAGAGTTTGGAGATGGACTAGATAACTTCAGGAGGCCCTTGCCTGCTGTGGGCCTCGTTGGTGCATTACAATTACACGCCTTTTAATAGCAGCTCTTCTTGTAAAGAATTACCGACAGTGCAGCATTTGGGAATGGGGTATCCTAAGCGGACCAACCCCTTTGGAACATGTCTCTGTCCCCCAGAACCCTCGAAGAAGATGCAGGGGAAAAATGCAGACCATAAATCACTCTGGTCTTTATTTCTGTCCAAGGCATATGGAACTGTGTATGGAATGGGAGTACATGGGGCATTCTGAAATGCCTATCTGGAGGGCTTCAGCTGATCTTATATTGAATACTTGATTCACCAGTCTTGGGCAGAATCTTCCCTTTTTGCACATCTCCTGGTGGTGTTTGTAAAGCTTGCAGTGGAATTCTCCCAGATGGCCAGAAGGAGGCAGAAGTTCTTCATTGTGGTTAACTAGCATTGAGCTATTTGACCAGTCATTAACCTCAGAAAAATTATTTTTGTCTTTATCGGCCGTGCTTTTAACTTGAATCCAAGCATTCGAAACAGGAAGGACGGGAAATGTTCCTTCTCTATCGAGAGAATTAACTTGGCTGGAGCAAACCCGTCATTTCACTATCTACATAAGCACCACCCCCAAATCTGTTTTGAACAATGGAACCTCGCTAATAGTTGAGGGAGGAATGGCATTTGAACCGTCGTAGCAAACAAGGTTGCTGCTCATGAATTCTCTCTGTGGCTGTGGGCCTCTGTGAAGAGTAGAAAACCTTCTGAGGTGAAAAAGAGAGGTGGCTTAAATGACAATTACCTTTATTGGTTGACCAATTTGGGGAAATCTGACAGAATTGTGTTTTTGTTTGTTTATTTGTTTTTATTAAGGAAAGAACATTTGAGTAAGCTCTTCAAGAAGTCAGGAGTGGGGAAGAGGAGAGCCCTAGAAGTATTTTTCAAAGCATATTTTGTAGGACATTTGGTCCCAAGGGGTGTTGGTTAATGTTAAGAAAAGCTCAACTCAAACCCATTGCCTTCGAGTGAATGCTGACTCGTAGGACACAGGGCAGAAGGTTCACTGTGACTGTGTGAGACTGGCACTCTTTACAGGAGTCGAAAGCCCTGCGTATCCATCACGGAGCGCTTGACAGTTTCGAACTGCTGACCTCACAGCAGCTCAATGCATCGGGATCGATTAATTAGAGAAATATTAAGATCTACAACGTTAAGTGGATGTCTTCCCCTCCCTTGCAGGCCTTCTCAGAGCTTTTAATATTGAATGCAATGCTGCCTATCATATATCATAAGGGTTGGGGTAGTGGTATTTGACATTTCTCAAACTTGACTTGGAAGCCTGGTTTAGGCAGGCTAGACACAATACAGAATATGAAGGTCTGAAAGATTATGCCTATTTCAGGAACTTGTGAGTTTGCCTAACTGAATAGAGGGCCTATGAGAGGAAAAGGCAATCGGAAGACTTGGGTGGCTTGGGGGGATCAGGGCCAACTTCTAGAAGAATGTGTTGGGTGCTGGGTCAGGCTGGGAGACTGGTCATTCTTATTGCAGCCAGTTTACAGCCCCCTTCATAATACCACATGTGTTTTTATGGAATATTTTCTTCTCTGAATATAGTATTTATGTTGCAAATAATTGTATGGAAATTTTGTTTCAGTAAGGCAAGTGAAAAACCAGTACCCTGCTTCATAAATAGAATAGAAAGGTAATAAACACACACACACACACACACAGTTGTCAGATTTTAGCCTGCTGCAGACTGTGAATCTGAGGAGATTAGGGCATGTTAGAGAGGTTTTCAAGCAGGTTATCCCCTTCCCTGCCCCATTGAGATGTGCCCATTGGTTAATCAGGGATATGAAACAGAACAGAAAAGTTAGTAAGTTTCTTACTACACCTCTAATGGCACGTCAGTTTGCCTCCAAACACATCTCCCACTGTGGGAGGTATTGCTATAGGCCATGGAGAACCATTGAAGAATTGTAAAGAGGCGCACCTGTCTCTGCTTTGGACAGTTTGTAGCAGTTCTGTGGACAATGGTTAGGTAGGGGTAGATCTACAGGGAAGAAGAGAATAGAAACTCCAAACCTGGTGCCTTTGGGGCTACGGTTGTAACATGAGAAGAGGGAGTACTTCATGATGTACCCGAGAGGATGGATAGGACTTGGGGACACATGATGAAGAAAACAGATCCAGAGAGGACTTGGGTCAGGTTCCTAGGTAAATTATGGCTGCATGAAATGAAGCTGGCAATGAATGGAGAGGGGAGGGTGGGGGAGCATGGAGATATGTGGATTTTCTGGTTTCTGCAGGACGTTTATTCGAAGATAACCAGTGAACGAATACAGGTCTGCCTCTTTGTAACTGGAACTCATGTGTGATGGAAAGACAGATTTTAGAGTCAGAGAAATTTGGGTCTTGTGCATTGCTCCACCCCTCAGAACCTTATTGACCCCTATGTTAGTCTGGGTACATTAGAGAAAAATCTGGAGAAACTAATTTGTAAAAGAGAGTCTTATATAAAGGGTAAGTGCACATCAAGAAAACACCCCAACCCAGTGCTGCCCAGGCCCACAAGTCCAATATTAGCCCATATGTCCGACACCAATCCACAAAGTCCTCCTCCATCTTACAAAATACACACAACGATGCCAACTGCAGGAGGAAAGCTGAATCAGTGAACGTGTCAGCATCTCAGCGCTGGCAGGGGTCTCCACGTGGCTGCTCCAGTATCCAGGGCTGTATCCGGGTAGGTCCATGTGACTTCTCCTCAGGGATGTCTTGCAGGAAGTAAACCTTGCCGGCTGAAGCAGGGAACTGGCTTAAGACAGCTAGTCTGACCATCAGAAAGCAAGAGACACAAGAACTGGAAAGGCGAGGCTCACTGAGCCATTTATCTCTTCACCCTTCAATGAACCCCACATGTGTTTTATCTGCCAGGTTGGCACAATAAACTTTAACTATCTCAACCTCTTTGGACAGGAGAAACTGTTTATGTGCTGCCAAAGCGAGCCCTGGACAGTCGAAATTGTAAACCTCAAACCCTGGGGTTTCTTAGGAGGATTGTTGCTGGGTAGAATGTCTGTTGAAGCATGTGGTACAGAGTGGGTGTCCAGAAACAAGTCAGATTATTTCAGTGCTCTGTCCAGCATTGCAATGACATCGCTGGAGTTTCTGAAGGGAGCTGATGTTAACACCAGCAGCCTCCTGCATGTTTCCCATGGCGTGAAAGGGTCATTGCATTCCTGTGTGGGGGCACACTGTGGACTCTTGTATTTGGGTGTAGAAGATGCTGACTGGTGACTTATAGTTTCTCTTGGGGAGAAGGGATCTGCTGCTATAGGGTTCAGGGCTCAGGCACTGAGCTCAGGCTCTTCTCTGCCTGTTTCTGGAGCTCTTGAAGCAGCAGAAACAAAGGGGTCCTATCACTTGTTGTCGTCGTCATCATCGTCGTCGTCGTCATTGTCTCCCGGTGTGAGCCAGTGTACGCGCTTCCATAAGCCCGCGTGTCCTCACTGCAAAACAGGGTGACGAATACTCAGATTGGAGATGCCTGGGAGAGTTATAGGTAACATGTAGAGGACCGGTTCCACCTCCTGTGAGTCTCTTTCTGGTAGGTGATATCTTACCTATGAAGAGGGATGAGGGGAAACTGTTAATAACATTCCAGCCTTTAACAAAGATGTACTCTTTGATAATATAACATGTAAAAACCTCACAAGTTACCAGTTACTATTGAGTCCATTCGGGCCGCCCTGTTTGTATCAGAGGAGAACTGTGCTCTGGTTCATTGGACTGATCTGTAGAGAGAGATTCTAGGCCTGTCTTTCCAAGTGCCTCCGTGTGGACTTGAAGCTCCTTCATTTGGGCTAGCAGCTGAGTCCTTAACTCAGTGGTTCTTAACCTGTGGGTCCCTATCCCTTTGGAGGTCAAACGACCCTTTCATAACAGTAGCAAAATTAGAGTTATGAAGTAGCAATGAAAATAAGTTTATGGTTTGGGGGGGGGGGGGTTCACCACAGCCTGAGGAACTGCACTAAAGGGTCATAGCACGAGGAAGGTTGAGAACCATTAACTATGTGCACCACTGAGGGGTTCCTGTCCAAATAGGCTGAGGGAAAGGAAAAATACATCCCCTTTCTACTCAAGAGACTGTCTGTATGGACTGAGAGCCCTATGGAAGTTCTTAGAAGGCATCTTGGTTTTCTTTGGAGGCCATGGAAGCCCTGGGAGGCTGAGAGCTTCCCGGCTCATGTGTGAACAGAGACTGTTCTGTGCTCCAGCCTGCTCATCCTTCAGCCCCAGATTCATTCAGGGCCATTTCTTCTCCCAGTGCTGGTGAGAAGCAGGCTCTCAAGCTCTGCTCACTTGACCATCTGGGCCTCTGATTTAGCAAAGGGCATTTTGCAGCATAACCCCATCAGACCCTTGTTGCACACAAAGCCCTGCCCTTGCCTGTCACCCTGGAAAAGTCACTGGGCCTGGTTCCTGATCTGGAGTGCATAAAGAAGGATGCGAAGATGGTGGAGAAAACAGATCCCAACAATGGATTTAACAAGTCTGTGTTAACTCCGGGAAAGTTTAGAGATGTTGCGCTTTGACTTTGGCCTTCTACTGCTCAGTGTTTTCAGAAATAGCTTGTAGGAAGTCTAGAAACAGGTTTGGAGATATCGTTCATACTGTCTTCTAGATTGCAGAACAAAGTTTTAGAATGATCTCTGTGGGTTTGGACATTGAGCCAACATGATGAAATAAAGCATGAATTCATGAGAGGTGTGTATTTTAACATCTAGGGCTGCTCTAACAGAAATGCCACAAGTGGATGGCTTTACCAAGCAGAAGTTTCTCTCACAGATGAGGAGACTGGAGAGCTGGATTCAGAAAGCCAGTTACAGAGGAAGGGTTCTCTCACTCGTGGCCATGGGAGAAAAGCCTCATCATCGATTGTCCTGGGGGGTCTAAGAGTTCCTTAGCACAGGAACCCAGGTCCAAAGGATGTGCCCTACTCCGGCTTTTCTTTCTGGGTGGTGGTAGGTCCCTTTGACCTCTGTTTAGCTGTCTATTTTATATCTCTAAAGAGATGGGCTCAAAAGGCAGTGTGATTCTGGGTTGTGTTCTTTAAAGAAGCAAACCCAGTGAAGCTTACATATGGACATATAAGGCTAAGTCAAGTAGTGCTGTAAAATCATAGAAAGCTGTGTGCGGTTGGATTTTTGAGAGAAACAAATCTAGGAAATGCACAGATGTTTGAGAAAGAAACTCATAATCAACAAAGAGCTGTATATTGAGAAGGCAGCCTGCAGAGATGCAGAGTCCCAGCTCTAGGCCTTGGGTCAGACGTAGGCTGGAACCCCTTCCTGCCTTGCGCAGCTGCTGACAATGAACCTGCAGGGGAAAGGAAGGCCTGCAGCCTCATGGATGCAGTCAAGTGCACTGAAGCCAGGGAACGTGGCCGGCCACTGACAGCTCCCAAGGGTGGGCAGGTGACATGGTGGCCACCAGCCTAAGTTCTGGGTAGCCAGACATACAAACCAGATCAGTGGGAGGAGGAAGAGGCCGTACCGTCTTTAGCATCCCCCCGGCCCCCACCCCTCAACATCATGAGGCTGTGACCTGAGTAAGAAGTTGGACTCCACCCCTATTTTCCCAGAGAGCTCACAGGCTGTGGAGGCTAACCACTCTAAAGATCAGCAAGCAGTATGGCAAGCTGCTGACTTCAATCTCAAGAACTGGAGGTCACGTGATTACGAGCCTGGTGGTGCAGTGGTGAAGTGTTGGGTTGCTAAAAGGTCAGCAGTTCAAAAATCACCAGCCATTCCATGGAAAGCATGATGAGGCCTTCCGCTCCCTTAAGAGTTACAGTCACAGAAACCGACATGGCACTTGGCCTTGAGGGTCCTCCCATAGGGGTGCTACGAGTTGGAATTGACACCATGGCAATGAGTTCTGTGAACAGAACTGAGAGTGGGCAAAAATCAAGAGAGGTTTGCTAGGACATTTATATACATTGAATGCACGCCACACCCCTGAGGAAACTCTTTCAACCGATTTACTGCTCATAGCAAATCCATTATGGAGGTCATTGCATTCCATTGCATTTCATTATAGGGGTAACTGCCAAACTTCATCATAACTGCCAAATGGTCCAGCCAAGGTGAAGTACAACTTCAGCCATCGTACAGCCTAATCCTGTAAAAAACAAAACAAAATTTAAAACCAGCATGATTCTATAGATTGCATGATTTGCCCCACCTCACAAAAATAACTGCCTCCAATTCTGCCTCATTAATTCATAGTATTAAGGTTTATAACATATTGAATAATTATATCAGATGACAAAATAGTGGATAGATACATAATACCGAGAATGGCGGCCTCACGAAGTTGGCACACATTTTTGGAGGATGCAATCCAACCCACGACAGTGTGTTAACAATTCTAACTGGCCACGCACCAGGAAAGGGCCAGTGCTACTATGTCAGCAGGCTTCTTCCTGTGGGTTTGCTGTTCATGAGCACAGCATCCAAGTCCTGGGCGTGGCGGGCCCTAGCTGGATGCCGTGTCCTCACACCGCATTGCCCACTGGGCGGGTGAGGCTGCTCCTGAGAGGAGGCTTTGGCTGGCAGGATGATGGGGACCGGGGACTTGGGAATAACAAACCCAAGTTGTATCGCCTGCTCTGTGTGACTTCCTGCTTGTGTGACAGTGAAGACCTTCCTTGATCTTAGACTCATCATCTGTAAAATGAAGCTGAGGATACCTCCTGCTGTGGTTATGGGGGGGGGCCTTGGCAAGGCTGGGGGTGGGTGGGGTCTTTAGCCAAAAAAAAGGGGGGGGGAATGTAGAAAAGAAAAAAGTCGAAAAGGCCTTTGCCGTGTCATGGATTTGGGGGGCTTTGAGCAAGTGTCTCCATTTCCTTGGGCCTCCACTTTCTCATGTTGCACCTCACTGGAGGGGGGCCTGCCTGGCTCGGAACTAGACAGAAATCTTGCCGATTCAGGAGTTAGCTGGTAAGCTTCCTGCTGCAGAGATTCAGGCAGACAGTGTTAGTTTTGAGAGTTAGGAATTTATTTGT
>PVJH01014801.1:0-55733 GCA_004026705.1 Nesogale talazaci | reverse complement strand
GTGGTGGAGGTGGTGGTGGAGGTGGTGGAGGTGGTGGAGTTGGAGGTGGTGGTGAGGCACCATGGCATCAGTTCTGACTTATACCCTACTTTAGACAGAAGGCAGCGCTGTGCAGGCCCATGCCACTCTCACACTTGTGATGTTCAGCTCGTTGCTACAATAACTCTATCAACGCAGCTCATCACGGGCTTCCGGCTTTTGCTCCCCTGGAGCAGGGTAGGAGTCCGAATTGATACGATGGCAAGGAGTCTTCTGTGCGGCTGACCCTCGACCTTTCCAAGCACTTTGTCCTTCTCGAGGGATGATTCTCGCCAGACGACTTCCAAAGAACCTAAGATGAAGTCTCTCCTCCCTGCTCCTAAGGAGCATTCAAGCTGTACTTGAGTGTTTTTCTGATACATTATTCTTCTGCCAGTGGTAACTCCTTGACATTTCCCAGCAGCCTTCCACCGTGAGTGCCATTTCACAGAAGGAGAAACTGAGACCTAGGAGGTGAGTAACGTCCCTGAGATCACACAGCTCTTGAGTGGTGGGCCCAGGAGATACACTTAGCAGCCCCGCTCCTAAGCAGTGCCCTACACTGGATAAGCGGTGGCATCCTGCACATTCTCATGGGCCTTCTGACCCCAGTCCCAAGCTGTCTGACAGTTGCAAGAAATTTCTGATCACAGAGCTTGGATTTGGGAAGAGCTCCGGTGCCTGTGGCATGGGGGCTTCTCACCACAAGGTCTACAGTTTCAACCCACCAACTGCACAGAGGGAGAAAGATGGGGCTATATGCTCCCTGAAAGATTTATAGTCATAGAAGACCCTCAGAAGCAGTTCTACTCCATCCTATAGGATCTGTGAGAGTTAGGTGCATAAGTGCTGGGTGGACTTCAACCTGTCAATCAGGTCACAGCTTGATGCCTTCTTCTTGAGGGTGGGGTCCTTCTATTAGGAGAGCCCTGGCAATGTCCCCCCTCTCTGTGCCACTGCTCCTGAAAGCTGCCACCAACCTTGGATCCACATGTCCCTGCACCCATGCCCGTGATCTTCCAGCAGTCTGCACCATCCTTTGGGGCTGGATGAGTCTAGAGATGGACTTGTGGACTAGTATTGGACTTAGGAACTTGGACTGGGCTGGGATGTTTTCTTGATATAAAGTTCTTTCTTATCCAGAGACGAGTGTCCCTGGGCTTGTTTCTCAGTCAACACGACCTAACATGGGATTGGTATGAGGCAGAATGGACTTGCTGGCAGTGGGTGTGGTTTGGTTTATTGTATGTTTGTTGAGACAAAGATGTAGGTTTTCATGCCTGGACTACAGGCCATCAGAAGCAACTGCTGTTTGTCCCCAGAGGTTAAGAAGAGAGTAGACCCAAAATAGGAGGGATTGAGTCAGTTCCTCCTCGGAGTGCTCACCTTACAGGGCTGCAGTAAGATTTCAACAGCAGGCCTTGTTGGGGCTACCTCAAACCTGTAGGACTGATAAAGAGGTCAGAGCCATGGATGGAGAGACCTCTCCACAGCCTCTCCCACCTCCCTGTCCCAGAGAGAGCTGATACAAGAAGGGCCTCCACCCCTCCTCCTCCCCACAGCACACATGCTCGACCCTGAGCTCCCGGCCAGCTGCGCCTTTCTAGGCCACAGAGCGGACCTGTCCAACTCTTTGTCAGCTTCCAGGGAGGACGGGTGTGGGGTCCCTTTGAGGTTCACAGTCCCCAAACCACAAGCCTGGCCAATTCAGCATAGCTTCCCCTTGAGCTGAAGAGACTGCTTCGTGATAACTCTCACCCACTGCCAGCAAGTCTGTCCCAATTCATAGGGACCCTACAGAACAGGGCAGAGCTCTCCCTGGGGATTGTGAGACCCAGTACAACGCCGCAGCTCTCTCCCTTGAAGCATCTGCTGGTTTCAAACTGTGACCTTAGTGATAATCAACAAAATGACTGACCTACCAGCTCACCAGATCTCCTCCATCCTCAGTGGAAGTCACCCCACACTATTGCTTTTGATATGAATGATGCCAAGATTCAGCCGCCTGCCAGCTCTGAGTTATTATCAATACAAGAAAGAAGTACTAATTCTAAACTGCTACAAAATAAGTGGGGGAAGGCACCCACCTACTCAGTCGCGTGCCCTTGGTGATGGGTTGTAATGGGGAGGCTGAGCTCAGGACTGCTGCCCGCCCAGGATGCCCCTTCCCCAGGTCCTCACCCTCACACCCCCATCAAGACCCTGAGAGTGCCGTCCTGCTGGCCCTCACCACTCGGCAGGAGAGACTGCCCAGGGCTCCAGAACCTCAGCACGAGTATGGAAGAAGATGGCATAGTTGTTCATGCAGCGCAGAGCCCAGATGCTCTGGGAGCCAGGAGGCAATTGGGGAAAGATTGATTTCAGAGTCAAGCAGAGTGTGTAAATCAACCCAGGAAAGGGCCACTTGGGCCACAGGCTGAGCCAGACTCCCTTTGTTATGGCCACAGGTGGTAGGGAGGTGTCTGGACTCAGCCATCATCACCTCCCCAAGAGCACCCTGCCCCAGGCCAGAAACCAAATCCTGGAATGCATATGGCTCCTCTCGGCTGCGCTCACCTCCAGCTTTTTGTCTTGTTGTGCCATGGCCACATTCTAGCCACCCCTCCCTGCTAGCTCCATGGACATTGTGGACAACTGACAGACCCAAAGCTGGTGAGCAACCTAGCCTTTAAAGTGCATTCTGGGAAGGGCTCCATGGACCCAGACTGACCTGCATTCAGAAGTCTCAGTTCCCATCCACCAAGAAGTGATGCCAGTCTGAAACCGGCCACATTGTAAGGGCCAGGGCCCAGACCCAAAAGGACCTCACAAGTGGGGTACAAGGGCTGATACTCGGGCTGAGCCCCGGTGGCGTAGTGGTTGTGAGCGTGACTGCGGCCCACTGGGACAGAGGTTCAATTCCAGCAGTGGGGCTGGGCCCCCTACTCCCATCACTGGAGAGCAGTGATGCCCCCCCCACCCCCCAAAAAAAGGACTGATACCCTGGATGCTGCTCCCAAGGAGCCCCCATCTAGAGGCAGCTCGGAACAGAACTGCATGCTATGTCCTTCTGGGGGCCCGCAGGGTGTCACAGAGGTGATTCTGAGCAGGGTATCAGTGGGGTCCAAACTAAGGGGACCAGACATCCTGCTTTTTAACAATTTGTCCTGATTTTTGCGTTCTTTGAACATTTTTGTTACTCCATATAAACCAAATTTTTAATCAAGAATCACCCTCTCCCCCTGGTCAATGGTGTCCCATTTAAAATCCAGTCACTTTAGTCCAAGCTCATCCCTGAAGCAGGGGCCCAAGAGGGTGGGAGGAGAGAGTTAGCCTGGATCCTGTACCAATCATGGGGGAGGCACTAGGCTCGGATGACAAAGCCCCACCCAGGACGTTGTCTAGATTTTTTGCTCATTTGGTTTTGCTCAGAATCTAAGGCTGTGCTCCACAGAGCTGCAACTTGAGATGGAGCAGAAAGAAGAGAGGCAGGTGGTGGCAATGGGGACAGGGGTGGTGTCTTCCAGTGGAGGAGGACAAAGCATGCTGGGAATGCAATGCCCAGAGGCTCCCTCACTGGCTCTCCATCACAGACGCCCACCTTTGGCCTTCACAGAGGCAGGAACAGTGCCAGCCACAGCACCCCCACCCCCCAATGTACCTCCTGAGTCCAATGTAGTCTTCTCCCTCCTTGCGGGCTCCAGTACAACTGCCGCATCATTCCTCAGTCCCCAGAGAAGTTCCTCTGCAGGCCAGCCTCCGCCTGCCCTTCTGGACCCCTGACCCCTGCCCAGACCTGCAAGCATGGGCCTCCTCCTCTCAGCACAGAAGACTGGGAGCGGTGGCGACGAGGCCTTCCCCAGGAAGCCCCTGTCACCGCCTCAGACAAAGTGGTCCCCACTGAGTGCTTTGCCAGGTTCTACGAGGCAATTTGAGATGAGGAATGCAGCAGTGGCCTTCCCAAAGGCAAATCACTCTGGCAGCCCGTTCAGAGCATCAAAGGAAAACTAGCTCTTTGTGTGTGTGTGTGTGTGTGTGTGTGTGTGTGTGTGTGTGTGAATGGTGAGTCTATTGTTTTCCACTGTGTGGAAGATGGTGTTCTCATCTTGAAATCACAAGCTGTTTTCTTTTAGAGAGATGTATAAATGCATCCAATTATCAATGTTCAATATAGGAAAAACAGGTTCTGAGAGGGTTTGCTTCCGTGCACTCCCTCGGAGTAGGCTTCCTGGGCTGGGCAGGTGATAATTACTTTATTTCCAACTGGCCCTGTCAGCTCAGAGTCGCCCCCTTTTATTGCTTCTCCCCTTTATTACATTTCCCACATTGAGCCAGGCTATTCATTGGTGTAACTTTATTACCATGTTTCAGGCTCTGGATAGAAAAGGATGAGCGTCTGAGCTTACAGAGTGTGGTGGGTGCAGCTGTCCCCGAGCAGGGCAGTGGCGTGTCCTGGAGAGCATGCACCCCCGGGGGTGGGTGCATTGGTTGCAGCTGGGTCTGTACCATTGTGGGAGGGGCTCTGCGGACGGCCTCAATCAGAGACCCATTCAGGATGGCAGTTTTTTTCCCAAAGCCCTCTGCCACTCAGTCAGTTCTGACTCCCAGTGACCCTATCAGACAGAGTAGAACTGCCCCGTGGCTTTCCAAGACTGGAAATCAATGGGAGCAGATAGCCTCATCTGTCTGCCATAGGCCAGCTGGTGGCTTCAAACTGCTGACTTTATGGTTGCCAGCCCAACTATTAACCCATTCTGTCACCTCTCCCCCTCCCGCAAAGGCTGTATAAAGCTGTCTACAGGCTCATGATGAGGTGGGTCCACACCTAACAATAACAGACCCTTTTAGTTCTGGTGTGTGATGGAATGGGCGTACAGTGAACTCACCTTCTCCTGCCATGTGGGCCCTCATGTTACACTCGGTACCTCCATTCACACACTGAAAGATGTTCAGGCTGCTTCCAATTATGGGTGATTCTAAATAATGTTATAAATATTCATATTTTTGGTGTGAACATCGGGGTGGCATTTTGAGGAGGACACTTTCAGTTCCTCATGAATCATCCTCAGACACATCCCAGGAGCCACCTATTCTGCCCACACCACCGTCACCGCGGGCCACATTTAGGTCCTCCCACCTTCCGATCGGCAGGCCCTGCCTGCTCTCAGGTGCCTCCTTTGGAAAGCCCACCTCAAGTAAGGGAGGACCGCAGTGGAGGGCAGTCAGTGACTTGTCTGAGGGAGAACAAGTTCAGAAAACATGTAGGAGCCAAAGTCTAACAATCAAGTGCCTGCCGGGCACACCCGAAGGGACATTCTCTGGCCCAGACTTTGGACTGATAGCACATCCTGGCTTCCTTCCCAGCATGGCCAAAGTCCCTGGCAGGTCCTAGCAGCCAGTCACAGAGCCCTATCACAGGGCCACACCCCAATTATCTTGTCACCTTGGTTTTCTGCAAGTCAGAAAAGCACAACTGGTTTTGAACAACTCACTGGTTCAGCATTAGACTGGGCTCAGGACGGTGTTCAATAAAGCCACACCTTTCTCTCCAGGAGCCTCTGGGCAGACTCCAACCAGCAGCCTTCGGGTTGGTAGCCAAACTCATAACCATCTGGGCCTCCAAAGGCACTCCCACAGAAGGTAGGGTATTTGGACTCTTGCCATGTCCTTTTCCCAAGACAGGAGGGAACTTGACCATTGGCAGATACACACAAAGATCCAGGCATATTGGGATGAGTCAGCTCAGATCACCAACAGGGACCCCCTCTCGGTGCCACTGAGTCCATGCTGCCTCACAGGCTCCTATCAGGCACATTGGAACAGCTCCTGTGAGTTTACAAGACTAAATCTTTACTGGAGACAAAAGCCTCGTTTCCCTCCCACAGAGAGGCTGGTGGTTTCAAACTCTTAGCGTTGTGGTGAACAGCCCGAATAACTTACTATGATACCAGGGGTCCTAGCGTCAGCTCCCATTCCCACCCCACCTCCCTCTGTAAAGCCTTGCACAATGTAGCTGGCATGAAAATGAAAATTCAAGTCTCTACAAAACTCCCTGCCGCCAAGTCAATTCCAATTCATAGTGACCCTAGAAGGCAGGGGAGAACTGCCCGTGGGTTTCTGAGACTGTAACTCTTTCTTGTAGAAGACCTCTTCTTTCAGGCAAGAAATAGCTTATGGCTTTGAACTACTGACTTTGTGCTTAGCAGCTCAGCACACAGTCCACCATGTCATCAGTCTTCCTTCTCGAAAGTTCACGAGACAGCTATACTCCTTGCAGCCTAAGGATGAGTAAATGATAGGGTTGGTATTTTCTTTCCCCTTGGCACGGGGCAGCTGCATAATTCTCTCCTTTTTGGCGCTAAAGGTCTTATCTGGCTCTGATTCCATGTCCTCTTGCCAAAGACAGACCTCCAGGCACAAACTTCTCTGTAAGAAACAGTGAGGTGGAGAAAAAAGAGCTTGGATTTCAAAAGCCAAAGCCCAGGCTTTAGTCCTGCAGCCTGGCCTGGAGCAATCATTCCCCCCACCCCACCCCCGATTCTGATCCTCTCTGTTCCCAGCTAAAGACAGACAGCAAAATGCCCCGTCTCCTTTACATCTGAGAGGTGACAGATGAGGTCTTGAGCCTCAGGCCCTTGGGAGACCCTCTCAGACTGACTAAATGTGGCAGCGGGATTAGCACGGGGAAGGACTATTATGATGCTCATCCTACATGGGTCTAGGCCCATGGGTGTAAGGACATAGGTCCAAATCCTAGCTTTGATGGTTACTTGCTATGTGACATTGGGAAAATGGTCTATGCTCTTTGAGTCTCAACTTCTGCATTGGTAACATGGGATGTTGTGGTCCCAGCTCAGAGGATTGGGGGAAGGGGTGGGAGGCAACAACACTAAGTGGGATTGTCATCTGAGTTCTCAGCAGAGTGCCGATTCCTGATGGACAGCCATCTTTAGTATGGTGTCAGATGCTAAAGAGACTAGATTACCCAGCACTGGCCTCTTATCTTTTTGCCTCCTAATGGCCCAGGTCCCCCACCACGACTTGTGCGACTGCCCAGGCCCCTGGGCCCTAGCCGCCGTCTTAGCTGGCTCAGTAGGGCTCTTAGTGACAAACGCCCCTCGATCCAGAGGTGGCTGAGGTACCCTCCCAGCTCACTGTCAGCCTTGCCTTGTTTCAGGGCAACTTTTGGACAAAGAAGGCAAATGTATGACCCTAATCCACAGGGGTCTGATCCCAGCATCTTCAAGAAGACTGGCTGGCCAGTCCTGGGGCAGCTTGCAGGCCTAGTGCCAGCCTGCAGCTCCCTGCCATACACAGAGATGCTAAAGAGTTACTGGGGAATGAAGGAGAGTAGGGCAGGCCGCACAGAGAGGTTTCTCAGTTGCAGCAAAGGCCTCTGGTCCTGCCTGGAGCTTCAGGCTGCAGTAAAAGAAAAGGGTCTGCAAGTGGCCAAGGAACATATAAACTTAAAACCAAACTCATTGCCCTCGAGTCAAGTTGGACTCATAAGTACCCCCTAGGCAGGGGAGAACTGCCCCTGTGGGTTTCTAAGACTGTGGCCTTGAGTAGAAAGCCTCATTTTTCATCTAAGGAATGTCTGGTGGTTTTGAACTGGTGAATTTGTGGTTAGCCATCAAACTTGTAACCACTAGGCAGTCTGGGCTCTTTGTACAGATAATGAAAATGACTATAGAGGCTTCTTCTCGCTGCATCCACACCCTTCCTTACAATGCTGCCCATCTCCCTTCAGAGGTGGGACTCGGTCATCCCTGGAATCCAGGTTTGGGATGAGTCATGGGACATTACCAAAAGCAGAGGCCTTAGAAAGTGTTCACCCCTGAACTTTCCCTCCTACTGCTTAGGGGAGCCCTGTCACCTTAGAAACATGCCCTAGATGGGCTGCTGAAGGGAGAGAAAGCTGGTTAACAGCAGACTTAAGAATAAGACCAGCTTGGATGCCCCAACCCCTAGCCAATGTGACAGCTGACCACAGACACAGAGATGCATCCACCACAGAGAGCAGCCCGGCCAGCCCCCAACCCCTGAGCTGCGCACAAGCTTGGGTTGAGCCGTTGCAGTGGGGGTGACTTGTGCTGCAGTGGCTGACATGGGTGGCTGGGAGGAGAGCCAGGGACCACTCCCTGCCCCCAAAGAGGAGATAGCTGGAGATGCTGCTGGGATTGTTTACAAAAGGAATGGAGAAATACAGGATCCCCGCGGCACCGCTATGGGGACTCTGGAAAACAGCATGGTCTTCTCCCTTTCTCCCCTGCAAGGGACACACAGCTTCCCCTCAGAGAATTCTGCAGAAACTTTGATTATGTCTGGTTACTTAGCTTTGTGGGTACAGAGAGGTGACACCCAGCACACAGACAGCTAAGTGATTGCATGGGTCCCGGGGTGTCCCTAGTGGAGCATTATGGGGAAGGCAAGTCTGAGTCCTGGTTACATGTTGGATTACTAGCCACAGGACAGCAGTTCAAAGTCACCAGCCCCTCTTTGGGAGAAAGATGAGTCTTGGGAGAAAATGGACCTTTCTACGCCCGTGAAAGTTATAGTCCAGAAAATCGACTGCTGTGCTGTCCTGTCCTGTAGAGGCATTATGAGTGGGAGTCGACTCCCTGACAGAGAGTTTGTTCTTGTTTTCTAGATTACAGTCATTTGGCCTTGTTGGCAGCTCAGCAGGGGTGTGGGGTGGGGGGAGGGGGGAGGTCACACCTAGATGGGCAGCTGGCAGGTTCAGGTGGTCAAGGAGCTCATCCCCAGGCCAGTCTTTCAGAACCAAATCTCTTGGGAAAGTCATACACAAAGCTAGAGACGTGAGTTCCTTTCCCCCATTAGGACACCTTCTCGCCGGCCTGACGATGAGTCACTGTGGGGGACTCAGCTGCACAGGCCCAGGTGAGGGCCACCCTGTCTGGCTGCCTCCATTATCCGTGCTGACCTGTATGTAGCGAGCATCTTTGAACAGACCCAAGGTGCTGTTGCTGCAGTGCCAGGCACCGCCTGCGTTTCTGAACCCAGTGCAGGTGTCAGGGATTAGGGGAAGAGAGGGGAATGGACCAGCAGAGTCCTGCCACCCTTCCCCATCCTTGGTGGGCATTCGATTACACCCACAATTATATGGCCTGGTCTCAAAGATCAGTGTCACACTGTAAGTATGAGGCTTGTGTAAGAATTTACTGCAAGCCACCTTACAATGAGAAGGCACCTGAAAGTCCTCCAAAGAGATTTTCTCCATAGGTCCCCCAAAGGGCTCACATGTAAAAGAGCACTAGGCCTCTCTAGGTGTTCCTGACTGGGCAAGGCCAGGCAGCTATACAGGATGCCAAGAGCCTGGGCAACCACTCTGAGGGGTTATGAAGAGACAGTGTAGTAGTTACATAATTTCCTGTCAACTTGCAAAGGGGTAGAGTCAATCAGGCCATAGCCAATGAGGGCATGGCCTTCTCCTGAGGATTCTGGGAATTCCTGTCTTCCTCCTTGAAGGCTGGAGACTCTCTCTGGCTTGGTCTTCCTACTGCCAAGTCACATGGAGCAACGCTGATGCAACCAGAGTCCTGGAACTGGAGGAGTCATGTGGAGACTCACGCCAAGGCTGAGATGCTTTCACCACCACTGGATCCACAAGACTTCCCATCCATTGACATGTGGTTCTCCTAAATGCCGCATCATTGCATATGCCGCGTGAGTCTTAAGAGGAATTTAGAGCTTGGTATTGGACATAAGGGCTAATATCGGACTTATGGACCTGATCTGAACTGGGCTGAGATGTTTTCTTAATGTTCAATTACTCTTCATATAAAGCTCTTTCTTATACACATATCTATGAATTTATTTCCCTAGTCAACCCAGACTGACACAGCAGGCTGCTTTCTAAGATGTATATTGTTGGCACCCTTTGGAACAGATCACTACAAGGCTGGGTGGGGACTGTCCAGCCTGCCTCACAGGCCTCTTTCAGGAGAAACAGTTCCCCCACAGTCTAACTCAAGCACACTGCCATCAAGTTGATTCTAGCTCACAGCGATCCTGCAGGACATCGTCCCTGTGGGTTTCCAAGACTATAATTCTCTATGGGACTTCTGAGAAACAGGTGGTGGTTTTGAACTACCGACCTTGTGGTTAGCAACCCAACATGGAACCACTAGAGCTCCTGCATTATGGGTGAGGCAATGAAATGCTTGACTAATAGGACCCATGAGCAATGTTGGGGTTTTTTTTTGCATCACTGCCCCCTGGTGGTGAGAGTAGGAGGCCCAGCCTTACTCCTGGAGAGCACTGCTGGATTTGAACCTCCAACCCAGTGGGCCGCAGTCTCATGCACAACCACTACGCCATGGGGCTCAGCCTGGAACACTGTTATAAATATTCAAATGGCCCTTGGCGGATAAAAGACTCCCACCCCTGCTATTGGAGGGGTGTAGTGGTTACCTGTTGGGCTGCTAACCACAGGGTCAGCAATTCGAAACCACCAGCTTATTCAGAGCAAAGAGGAGATTTTCTCCTCCTATAAAGAGTTATGGTCTCAGAAACCCAGAGTCAGCTCTCCCCTGTCCACTAGGTCACCGGGAGTCGCTCTGGCTGTGCGCGGAGTGAGGGCCCTGCTCTCAGACATCTGTTAAAACTAAAATTTTAAAAATGGAACAAAGCCTTCAGGATCAACTGTGCAGTCAGCAGTCAAATATTTAACCCACGACATCATCCAGGGCTCCTTGAGAAAAGCATTGTGAGCCGGGAAGGGCAATTCTCACTGTGTCACGTAAGGAACGCATCCCATGGGCGCAAAAGGATGTGAAGACGGCTTGCTGCAGCAGCATCTGGAATCTCGCAAAGCCGGGAACCTTCTGAGTTTGTCAGACAGCAGTGTCCTGTCTCCTCAGGTGCTGGAACACTGGGACACCCGGTCAAAGGAAGGCCTTCAATCTACAGGGTTGACCGGAAGCTCCTCCGGGAGGGAGAATTGGAAGAGCAGGGTATACACAGGCAGCTGATGTTTACAAAATGCGTGAAATAATAGACCGCTCCATCAATTCTCCACGGGCACGTGTTTGCGTGTATAAACGCATTTAACGGGTCTGCAAGAAAATAAACCAAAGTGGCAGTCTTCAGGGAATGGGGACGGAGATTGGAAGTGACAAGATTTGAAGGGGACCACAAGGCTATCTAACGGTCTTTTCTGTGTCTTTGTTTTTAAAGGAGAGTTATGTTCCTGCATTTCCATAGTTAAAAATAAATCAATCCGTTTTAAGAGACAGAAAAATCTCTATCCCGGAATTGCTTCTTACCCTGAAGGGCGTCCTTGGCAAACTCTGGGCTCTTCCTTTTAATCCCATGCCCCTCCAAATTGGTGGAGCTGTCCCCAGACACCTGTGCCCCAAACCGCCCCCCCCCCCACACACACACACACTGGAAGGTTGGGTGGCACATGGTGCTCTCCAGAGTTTGTGCTGAGAGCAGTTGTGTGTGTGTGTGTGTGTGTGTGTGTGTCTGTCTGTCTGTGGAGCCATTTGACCTAGCTGATGGAGGTCCAGCTGTGAACTGAAAGGCGGGCTGCTCAAACCCACCAGGGCATGTGAGGGCGAAAGGCCTGGCATCAGCCACGAAAGCCCTGTGGGTAGCTAGCTCCACTCGGCCCCACCGGTCCTGGGAGAAGGGAAGATCCCCTCCCCCGCTCCAGGATTTGCAAGACAGAGCTCAGCCCCTCCCCCTCCCGGTTTCCGCCGCCTCCGTGGTTTCCATGGATTCGGAGATTTGTTCTCAGCACCTGAGCCCGGCAGAGAGGGGGAGGGCTGGGGCAGAGGGACCAAGGCTGCTCCGCCGCCGCCCCCCGCGACCCCGGGCCCAGCCCCTCACTCCAAAGACCTCAGCCCTCCCAGGTGCACGGGGGCGGGCTTGCGGGAATGGCAGCAAGACCATGGCTCCCTGGGGGCCTAAGATCCCCCCCGCCCGCCTTATCCTCCCCCCCCCCCCCACTCCGCCACCCCACGCGGAGGAGCGCCAGGGATTTTGGGCTGAAGCCCTGCAGGAAGAGAGCCCCCGTAGGAGAGACCGAATCAGTCTGGGGTTACCAACCGACGGGCGGCGACCAGCTGGACAGAAGGGCTCCTCTGGCGGGCAGCTGGGGCGCTCGCTCGGTTCCTAGCAGGCAGTGAGATGGGCTCCATTGTTAGGGTGTTTTTGTGGCAGGGAGTGGGGGTGGGGAGGGAGAGTCACAATGCGTCAGGCGGCGCCTGGGTAGCCCCGCGCAGTCCTTTGGGTGCTTCCAGGAGCATCCCAACAAGGACGCACACCCTGCCCGGACCGAGTGCAAACTTCCTGCCGGCATGTCAGAAAAGGCCCAGGGAGGAGACCTCGTCCACACCGAGCCGATTAAGTGGCAGTCTGTTGGTGGGAAGAGCTGTGACCTCACACTGACCCTGGCCCCAAACCTAACGTAATACCTGAACCAGAACTCGGACCCCAGGCTCTGGGGTCTGACGCTTGGAGAGCTTCAACAGGACAGTTTGGGAAGGGCCAAGACCAGTGCTGGTTCGCTGTTCACCGGGGTTTCATGATTCTGGCTCTCCGGGCTGCGCTCGCTCAGCTGACCCTAGCCTAGATTTGGGCCCCGGTAGCTAAGGTGAGAGAACCTGGCCGTTTTCCACTTGAGCCGTTCTGGCCACTTCCAGAGCAGGTTTAGCATGCTCCCCACGCCTCCCCACCCCACCCCAAGGTACGTGGACAGGTGTGGTGCCAGAGATGCTACACTATCAAGGAGCTGCCCAGTGTCCAGTGCCCTACTCTTCTGGGCACTACTGGGTCATGGCCATGCCTCTGACCCAGCTCAGCCTGACAAGATTCACGGGATTGTGGCCAAGCCAGACTCAAAGCCAGGCCCAGGGCAGTTGAACTAATTACCCTGCCAGGGAGTAGGGCCAAAGCCCAGTCTCAGCAGGTTCTGAGAGCTGCCCTCCCAGTGAAAGCCTGCCCCAAGTCTGTGCTTATGGTTACTGAGAGTCCTGCTGGCACCAGGTTTCAGGGGCTGGCCTGAGAAAGACGGTGGGCTTCTTGGGTAGTCAGTGACCCTCTGCCTGGCTTGTAGTAGACACTCATGGAGAGTCTTTAAAAATTACCAGCACCTGAGCCTCATCCCAGACCAACTAGATGAAAATTCCTAGGCCTGGAGATGAAATGGTGAAACCTACCTGTTTACTTCTGCAGGGACTGTGATGCACTGGATCTTCAACCCTCAGCCTTTGGGACTCCCACCAGATGACTCTAGCATAGGGATTGGCCGGTTTCTCCATTCCCCTGGGTATAAAGGGAGCCAGCAAGAGCAGGCGATTCTCAGACTGTCAAGAAAGTAGAGCCATCAGTCATACCTGCCCCTTAGACTCTGAGAAGTAGCAATGGCAGAGGTGATGACACTGAGATTATTAGGTTTCTTGGGTGGGAAATACCTCTGTTCTTGGCTTCATATGAGAAAGAACTCACGCTGAGGCCTGGTTGGTGATCCGAGTGAGTTTTTATAAAGGAGGGGAGAAGGTTTCAGGATTTACAGGCCCTGCACACCTGCACATGGTAGCCTGAGACCAGAGAGATCATGGAACAGCAGAGCAGGCATAAGACAGGAGCTGCAGGGCAAGAAGGGCAGAGGGTCTTGCGGTCAGGGTAGTTGAGGTCTCTGGCTGGGAGGCATGGTCGAAGATATTAGTTGACCCCATTGGCTGAATTAAGCCCAAGTAGGCCTAGTTTATACTCCTCGGGTGTACTGTCTCAGGCTTGAACTGGCACAAGCACAATAGTCTATGGCTGACTAAGGGCTCGCCTGATTCCCTTCGGGCAGGGAGAAGGACAAGCCCCCATCCTGTCACCTATCAAGACCATGAACCTGAGTTTCTGGCTTCTCAGGCCACTGAAAGCATAAAGCTGGGTGTCTCCTAAAAGGAGGCTGGCTTGCAGAGCAGGACACCCATTGGGTATTTCTCAGTGCTAAAGAAGCCAGCTTTGTATCACTGATGAGCAGGACAGAAGTCTAGGGGCCTAGTGGCTGAGGAGCCAGGATCAGAGAAGGATGTGGCCACCGTTCTGAGAGGAGGCTGCCCTGATTAGAAAACTGCTGTCTGCTGACCTGTAATCTGTTGGCTTTCCTAATAACCCCCAAACTGGGAGTGTGGGTTTATGTGCCCTGTTGGCCATTGCAATGCTTTATCAAGCCCAGCAGCATAGTGTGCCGTGGAAAGATTGGATGAAGAAGGATGGAGGGTAAGTGTGATTCAGGATTCAGCCTCAGACGAGTGAGTCTCCATTTGTGAAGATGCTTCCCCCTGGTTCGTTTCAAGCACAGCATGGAGTCTGAGTCCTCTCCAGCACTGTCCACAGGGATCAGGAGCCACAGGGACCGGGAAAGGGGGAAACCCTGACTGACAGAAAGCAGGGATAGTCCCTGGGCAGCAGGTCCTCTGCCAGTCAGTTTCTCAACCAGTTCCTCTGGGCAGCCAGTCCTCTCCTTTGCTCTTGCAGGCCCTTGTCCCTCATTTTTTGTTCTTTCCTCCCCATTCACTCCTCTAAAGGCTCTGTGGATGGAAACCCCAATGGCTTGCTGGCTGTTGAAGGACATTGATGAGCACCAGGAGGCAGCACACCCCTCTGGAGTGGGACACCCTGTGCACTTCCTCCAGTGTGGAGCCTGGTTTGCATCTGTGATCATAAAGATGGAATCGATTGTATATGCCTGCAGTGAGTTCTGTATCTTGTCAAGATCTTGGGAGGCATGAGAACCAGCAGGTGAAGTGAGGGAAGGGATTAGGAACCCCTAAGTGCATAGGAGTATCTTGAAGGGACAGTGGGAACATCTGAAAGTTGTAGCCAGTGGGTCAGAAACGACCTTGTGGGTCCTCTCGGGTTTGTGGGTGGTATCTGAAGTCCTGGCTGACCTGGCCATTGTCTTTTACCCTGTGAGGTTGGCCCCAGCTCTGCATGGTAGGGTCCGTGTGGAAGCCAAGCATCAGGCAGAAGCAGCAGCCAGTGATAGGGATCCACAGACTGAAGCCAGAATCTGCGTCCAGCAGCAATCTGCCTGAGAAGGAAAGCCCCATGCGCATATTTTGACTGAAAGGAGAGCACAGTGGTGAGGCCTGGAGGGACCAGGCTTGAGCACAATGGGTGTCTGCTTTTCCTACCTATTCTCCCTGCAGCCTGGCTGCCTCTGTCTCCCAGCATTGGCCTAGATGGGCCCTTTCCCCGTGACTGCTCCTTATCACAGCCTGGTCTGCTGATGTGCTGTCTGTCCCGCTAGACTACAAGGTCATGTCAGCCGGGCCTGCCATGGTGCAGAGCAGGCGCTCCTCCGGGCGGCAGGGACATGGGTCCCTGGCTGCTGACTTGGCCGATTACATCAGTGGGAGGGTCCACTATGAGAGGGCTTCCCTAACTGAGCAGGTATCCCCCCCACACACACACACCCTTCTGACCCCATGTTGGCACCCCCAGGGTCAGTTGGACAGGTCCACCCACAGAGGAGAGGAGCTGCCAGAAAAGTTACAAACGTATGGGAAGACCTGAGAACCTGAGATCCACCTCATCCTGGCAGATACACGGTCTTGGTCTCATCTCCTCCCCAAAGATGAGCACTTGGGTCAGAGTCAGGAGGCCTTCTCTATTCCTGGACATGTTATGATCTCTTGAGGCAGGTGCCCTCCATGGGCACAGTCCCTCCTACAGTTCCAGCAGTCTTTGTTATGAGTTGAAGCCCACGCTCTCTGTAGGCGCATGCTCACAGCCTGGCAGAGGGTGGTGTCCAAAGACTGAGAGAATGAGTGATAGGGCAGTGATTGGGAGTATTTGGGACAGAATGTGCCTCAACTGGGCAGACAGTTTAGAGGGCCTGAACTTCAGTGAGTGTGTACGTCCCTTCTCCCAGCCCCAGCCATGCTCCCTGCAGACTGTGCAGGTCACACACAAGGACCCACCCTGGAGCAGGATACAGTGAAATCAGACATCAAGGGCAGCCCAGATATTCCGACGACAAAGCTAGGGCCATGAGCCTGTTGAGCAAGACCTCCTGAGTCAAGGGCCACAAATACGGCTTGATGTCCATGTCAGGGTCACATCAGAGGTCTCACCTTCAGAGGAAACAGTAGATTCACCCCCAAGATACTTGAATTGACCCCAGACCCACCCTAAGATCTGCCAAGACAGAGAAAGCATGTGTGCCCACACCCACACCTATAACAAAACGTGTCTTTGCTCTGGAGAGCTGAAGACTCCTCCAAGTACTCTATTGGTGACCCAGGCATGTGTCGTCCCCATCCTATCTGGAGGACTCAGGGTCTAGCCAAGGTCAGGGTGTCTCTGACTATGTTGAGACTGTGGCTGAAGCAGGAGGGTGAAGAAAGAACCATTATTTGCTCAAGTCCGTTTACGGCATTAGAGAAAAACAAGTTCCAGGAGCTGACAGAATGCCAATTGAAATGTTTCACTGTGCTGATGAAGTCCTGGAAGCACTCCCTCACCGATGGAAGACTGCTACATAGCTAATCTGCTGGATGAGGTTCCTATTTGCCCCAATTCCAAAGAAAGGTAACCTAACAAAATATGGAAATTATAGGACAATATCTTTTATATTACATGCAAGTAAATTTGGGGGGGGGGGTAATCACTGCTCTCTGGTGGTGGGAGTAGGAGGCCCAGTCCCACTGCTGGAATTGAAACTCTGTCCCAGTGGGCTGCAGTCCCACACACAACCACTACGCCACCAGGGCTCAGCCTGCATTATTCTTAAACCATGTATACTATTCTATTGTGTGTATGGATCAGAGTTGATGGAGCTATTCTTCTGTTGATGAATATTTCCTTGCTATTGTAAATAGTGCCTTGGTAAACATGGTTGTTCATACACTCTCTAGGTATCCTCTCATTTCTTTAGACTATATACCAAGTAGGCTTGCTGGTTCAGATAATAACTCTACCCAGTTTAAGAGTATGTCTTAACATTGGATCTCCCTGAGTCTCTATGGAAGATCCACAGACCAAAAGCCCATGTGTAGTTTGTCTTTACGTTCTCCATAAATCTGTTCTCATGGACACCATCTGTTGTCGTTGTCACATCTCCTGCAAAGGTCCAATTGACCAACTCCTCTTAGAATCACTGCTAAGGAAACACTGTCTCTCGATCCGCCTTTGAGTTAAGGAGGAGCTCTACCAACTCTATTTTTGCTCATGGGTTTTCATAGCACCTGACACAGGTCTAAGTCCTTAGTAAGTGTTCGAACATTGAGTTGAATGTGGAGGTGGGAGAGGAGAATGTATTAATTTGCACAACTGAGAAGTCCAAGAGAATCGCTTGCTTCAGGTATAGCTGGATTTAGAGGTTCAGAGTCAAACCCTCTTTGTTCACCTTTCTTGTATCATTGGCTTCATTCTGGGTCAGACTGTCTGTCTGGCAGCTCATATCATGCCCACAGTTACTTCTGCATTGTGGTCTCAGAGGGGAAAAAAGCGTACCATTAGCCAAGAGTTGCAGAGCAGATTCTGATTAGCTGATTAAGGTCATGTGCCCCTCAGGACCAACCAAGAGGACCAAGGGAAAAAAGACATTCTCATTGCTCAAGTCTGGATCATGCCCCACCTATGAAGTCACTCACCCAAAGATTTGGAGCCAGTTGGACATGCCCCACAACCTCCACTAGAGATGGAAGCTTGCAGTACAAGTAGAACCAGAGGCTGCCCTGTCAGTAAACCTGCTGCCATTGTGAGTCAACTCCATTCTTGACGGCCTCATGAGTTTCAGTAGAGCTATGCACTGAAGGGATTTCAGCGGCTGATTTTTTTTTAAGTAGATCACCGGGCCTTTCTTCTGGGTGGGCTCAGCTCTTTGAACTTTCACATTAATCATCTGTACCACCCAGGCTGGCCTGGTCCCTGCATGATCTGACGTGATGTCCTGCCATCATGCCCTCTAACCCGATTTCCTCAGTCTTGGAAAGATGATGCAAACACCTCCCCCATGCTCACTGCCTCCTACCCCTCCCCAGCCCCTGCTACTACTACCACCTCTCCCGACTGATACCAGAAATTAGATTTTTGCTGTTTTCTTTCCTTCTTCTGTGAGCCAAAATAGAAGCTTGAGGTGTGCCCAGCCCCCCATGCAGCCTAGTCCCTGCTCAGTAGCTGCCTGACCTTCCAGGCTCTTTGCTGTCCTCAGTACAGCTCAGAGCCCTGGATCAAAAAAAGGCATTGTGCCCTTTCTATGGGTTAGTACATTGAGGACACTGGGAGCAGAGACTAGACCTCCTGCCCCTTGGTTCAGATATATACTCTGTCAGATATATACACTGTCACACCACTCCTTAAGCAGTAGCCCCTGTACCAACAGACCATCAGCTGGACATGTCAGTAAGTCAAGCACTCCCCTCAGCTGGCAGCCCACCATCTCCCCCCCACACACACACACACAAGGGTCCAGGAGGTATGTTCATTCCCAGAACCTGAGCAACGTGGACAACTTCTCTCCTTGGGAATTTCCGGGTGGTGAAGTGGTTATGTGTTGGGCTGCTAAGTGTAAAACCAGTCGTTCAAAACCACCAGCTACTCCAGGAAGAAAGACTGGGTTTCCTACCCCAGAGCAGTTCTGCCCGCCTCTATAAGGGTTCTCTGAGTCGGCACCACCACGACGGTGTGTTTGAGATGTGAAATGGACAGGTTCTCATAGGCCTAAACATGCCCAAACTGACCTGAGAGAAAATAGAAATTCTCAGCAGATTCATAACCAAGCTGTGCTGAGGATGGTGAAGAGGCTGGGAGATCAGGCAGCTACTGAGCGGGGACTAGGCTGTGTGTGGGGCTGGACACTCCTCAAACTTCTATTGGTTCACAGAAGAAGGAAAGGAAAAAACAAAAATCTAATTTCTGGTATCAGTTGGGAGGGGTAGTAGTGGTAGCAGGGGGTGGGGGGTAGGGGCAGTGAGCAGGGATAGGTGTTTATATCATCTTTCCAAGACTGAGGAGATTGGGTTAGAGGGCTTGACGACAGGACATCACATCAGGTCGTGCAGGGACCAGGCCAGCCTGGGTGGTACAGATGGTTAATTGAAAGTTTAAGGAGTCGAGTCCACCCAGAAGAAAGTGAAGAGTTCAAAAGAGCGATAAAAATGTAGCCATCCCTATGCCTGGATGCTGGTGGACCCTGCTGGACTCAGCAGTGTCTGAGTGTGGGCCAGGCTCTCCAGGCATCTGGGCTATCTTGCTGATGCTCAGAGGATCTGGGGCCATGTCAACTGCTGCTGGGAGCAGGAGCAACTTTGCCCATGGCCTTTCTGGTGCTGGCATGTTATAGGTGATACAGCAGAAAGCAAGTGCTGAGACTCAGGAAATCCCAGTCAGCAGGCAGCACCCCGACAAGGCAGTATGGGACATTTCCAGAATGCCCTTTGCTCTGTTCCAGGTGGGCTATGCCTCCAGGAGTGGAGCCTCAGACGTCCCCAACTTCACATTTATGTCTCCAATTTCTTCCTCCAAGAGCCCTGGTGGTGTAGTGAGTTATCCATTGGGCGACTAACTGCAAGTTCAGTAGTTTGAAACCACCAGTCACTTCAGAAGAAAGATGAGGCATTTTACTCTGTCTTGGGATTTTCTTTAAGTTCAATGGAAGAGTAGGTAGATTTAGACATGTGTGGCCAGTACAGAGACCCACGACTCAGAATGCACCTCAGTGTTGAGGTGTAATGCTCTGCAGTCACTGCCTTGAAAATCCATCATTTTATTTTCAAATGTGTGTTTGAAAACAAGCAAAGGCCCATGGAGCATGTGATCAAAAGTGGTCCCACCTCTCACTACCTCCTGGCGTCTCAGGAATAGGTTCTCAGCTGCCACCTCCCTGCCTCCACCCAGTCACTGAGCCCACCCTGAAGCCCCTCGGGATCCCTGCTGGGAAGGGAGGGGCTGCAGGCACCTGGGGTATGGGTCCACATTTACTCTGCAATTACATCCCCTCACCCAAGGCACAGTGACCCTAAGGAGCAAAGCAGAACAAAGCAACCACTCTGGCAAGTGGAGGGAGGCCATAGAAGAAAGGCAGGTGTTCCCCCTGCTTTTTGAATAAGGAACCCTTTCCCACTTTCCCTCGAAACCCCAAAGAGAGAAGAACCAAGCTCTATGCCGTGTAGGTGATTCTGACTCACAGGGACACGGCAGGGCAGAGGAGAACTGCCCCCATGGGTTTCCAAGACCCTGGGAGAACTTTCTCCTCTGGAGCAGGCAGTGAGCGCCTCACACTTCAGACCTTGCTATTAGCAGCTCAGCTCCCTGCCCTCTGTGCCCCTAACCCACAGCTCGACTCCTAGCCACCAAACCTAAAAAGCAAACTCACTGCTCTTAAGTTGATTCCATCTCCTAGGACAGGATGAAATTTCCCCTGTGAGTTTGAGAGAACATTTATCTTTAGGGGAGTAGAAAGCCTCATCTTTCTCCCAAGAAGTAGCTGGAGGTTTCAAGCTGCGGACTTCATGGTTATCGGCCCAGCACATGCCCCACTACACTGCCAGGACACCCTTTTCCATCCTTGGTGCTGCATGACGACGTAGCTGATCCTGCTCTCAGATGAAGTCAGTGTGACAAATGCCACTTCATGCCATTGATCTCAAACTCAGGGATTTCTAATGACAGAACCTACCAGCCCCTCTTAGGGTCCTCTCCATGGGAAGAACGGGGCTACCTAATCCACAGCAGCAGGAGATTGCACAGAGCCGGAGTGAGGACTACAGCCCCCTCTATCAGTCCCCTCTTTGAATTCACAGCCTCCACAATCCTCTTAGGAGCACTGGTTGCATACTGATTATGTGCTGGGCTACTAACTGCAAGGTCAGCAGTTTGAAACCACCAGGCATGCTACAGGAGCTAGGTGGGGATCTCTACTACTATTAAGAGTTACAGTCTCAGGGCTGAGCCCCGGTGGCATAGCGGTTGAGTGTGGGACTGCGGCCCACGGGTTTGGCCATTCAAATCCAGCAGCAGCTCTCCAGGAGCAAGGCTGGGCCTCCCACTCCCACCAGAGGGCAGTGGCTGGTCCCTTTGCCTGGGCTGCTTTTCCTGCCTCTTCATGGTGTGTACCTCCAGCACTCTCACTTTGTGAGCCCCAGGTGCTTTTTCTGAAGCCACATCCCTCTCCAAAGTCAACTCCTCTGATGGGCTCCGGCCACCCTGAGGGCAGTTTCTTGAGGGCAGAGCCTTCCCTTTCTCATCATTCACCCAGGTGTCCCCAGAACCGTGCCAGCTACATGGCAAGGACCCAGCCACAGTTACAGCAGAAGTGACTCCAGGTTTATGTGGGGGTTTCTAGTCTCGGTCTAAGAGATGGCTGTCAGGGTCATGCCGGAGCTGAGCTGGCCACCACAGGGTACTGTGTGGAACTCACACGTGCCGCTTCCTGTCATCCCTGCACCTACTCCTGGCAAGGTGGCCATGAGCAGCAATGACCCAGAGGGAAGCCACAGCAGCTTGAATCACAAGGGAGGGGGAGGGGTGTTGGACACACTCAATTATCAGCCCCTATCATCGCTCATAATCGGCTGGAGATATATCACCAGCACGTAATTATTATGTCAGGCCAGGTAGCTGAGACACATTTTAAAATAGCAATCGGAGAACTTCCTGGTCTGTTCAAATCCATCCTCACGCCCTCCGGGGAGTGAAAGTGCTTCGGCTGTGGAATTGACCAGGCAGAGAGAAATGTGATTGCTTGATGCAAAGTGGGGACTCCTGGACTTAATGTTTCTCTCCGCTGGGTTTCAGAGTAGCACACTGCCACAAGTCCTAAACCAATGGTCACCCATCCGGAGTAAATCACATTGTGGCAACTGTCCTCTTTCCTGGTGTTAGTGTAACCTCCCGAGTCAGCTGTCCAGCACTTCCTGGGTCCTGTCGTCGGCCCAGGCCCTTTTGTTTTCCCTCCATAAGATACCCCCTTCCACCCAAATGCTCGGCCCTGCGGAGTTCAAGCTACCTTGCTGGTAGGCCTCCACCCTCAGAGACCCAGAACTCGGAGAAGAGCCAAGTCTTGTCTGCCCCAGTGATCCCACCTCTAGTCCTTACCCTCAAAGGACAATGCTGGGCCCCGATCTGAACCCTGCACCAGTCCCACGTGGTTTCCTAGGACTAACACCCTCCATTCCTAACCCACAGAACTGATGGCTCCTTGGCCCTGCAACAGAAAGTGCCCCAAGCTCCCGGGAGCCAGCAGAGTAGAGGGGCTCACAGGCAGGAGACTGGGGCCTCAGGAGACTCTGCCTCAGACAAGCTGGCCTGGGCTGGGCCTGGACATAGCCACAATCTCTCGGCTAAGGGCTCTGGGCTGGGACTGAACGGGATCTGCACACCTAGTCACAAGTGTAGCTATCCATAGACAAGGCAGATGCTTCTATTCCAAACCCCGGGGTTTACACTCATGGGTCCTGGACTGTGTGACTAGACTCCCACTTGCAGTGAAGGACCAGCTATTGTGCCAAAGGAGCTTTGGGTTTTTTTGGTGCCATCCAATTGATTCCAACACACAGTGATTCCATGTGAAACAGAACAAAACTCCTCCTGGTGCTGTGCTATTACAGCTGTTCTTATGTTGCAATGCATTATTGCAGTCATTCCATCTCATTAAGGGCTGTATTAGTCTGGGTAGACTAGAGAAACAAGTTCATGGGTACGTGTAAAAGAAAGAGTTTTACATAAAAGAGCAATTTTTTTGCTTTTTTGGACATCACTGCCCTCTGATGGTGGGAGTAGGAGGCCCAGCCTTTGCTCCTGTGGAGTTGGAATTGAGCCTCCATCCCAGTGGGCCGTAGTCCCTCGCACAACCATTACGCCACCGGGACTCAGCCAAAAGAGCAATTTTATATAGAGAAATGCCTCAGTCTAGTCCAAAGCACATCTGTAAGTCCAATGCTAGTCAATGCATGCCTCTATAGCCCTGTAATAATGCTGATGCAGGAAGATCATAGGTCAGTGAGTGGAAAGTCTTGTGGATCCAGTGGCAGTGGGAGGATCTCAGAGCTGGCGTTGGTCTCTACATGGCTCCTCCAGTTACAGGGTGCCAGCTCCATCCATGTGGCTTACTAACAGCAAGAGCTAGCAGGGCGTGAATGTGGCCTGCTTCCAGTGAGCTCTCTATCTCCTTCACATCTCCAAATGAGTTCATCAAGCTGCAACCTGATTGAAAGGCCAGACTTCACCCCTTCCTCAAGCTGACAGATCATGTAACTGCTACAAGGGGTTTCCTCTTTTTTGCTATCCTCTACTTTACCAAGCATGATGTCCTTCTTCAGGGACAGATGTCACCTGATAACACGTCCAAAGCACATGAGACGAAATCTTTCATCCTTCAGTGAATCAATCAGGAAGAGGGACTGGATGCGGAGCAACCATAAACCAACTGTGGAAGGAACTCTTGGAGCAGTGTGTGTGTGTGTGTGTGTGTGTGTGTGTGTGTGTGTACGCACAGGCACGCCCGCATGCATGTACGTGTGGCAAGGGGAGAGCTCACAAAAGGCTGGCCGCTGGAGTTTCTGGCTCCTCTGGCTCCTCAGGGACTGGCTATGAGCAGGGCATTTGAACTCCACCCTGATGGTGTAGTGCTTCCATGTGGGCTATGATCTGTAAGGTCAGCAGTTCAAAACCACCAGCCACTCTGAGAAACAAATATTGGACTTTCTACTCCTGCAAAGGGTCAGTCTCAGAGACCCACAGGGGCAGTTCGACCCTGTCCTGTAGGGTCACTATGAGTCAGCATGCGATGGCAGTGAGTTGGTTTGTTTTATTTTCTGGTTTCCAGGGAAAAAACACTTGGCCTGGTCTGAGTCACAGAGTCCATCTGAGTCCCCCAACATTCCCAGAGTAGGGGCCACCTCTGAGGACAGCCACCCCTGACACCCCTGGTGAAAATGTAGCAGTTGCTGTTTTTTTGGGGGGGAGGAGGGAGCGCCTCACTGTTCTCTGGTGGTGGGAGTAGGGGGCCCAGCCCCACTGCTGGAATCGAACCTCCATCCCAGTGGGCCGCAGTCCCGCGCACAACCACTACGCCACCACGGCTCAGCCCGCAGCTGCTGTTTTTATAGCTCTGGTAGGGGAACTTTCCTCCAAGTTAAAAAGCACATCATTTTCCTTTTAATGGCATCATTGCTGGACCCGGTTGGTTCCCTGGTGACAGTTCCTCTGAGTGGAACACTGCCCACTGGAGAGTTCCCTACCCAGGCCTGGCATCTTCGAAGTCACAGCAAGGGTGGGGTAGCAGGGGGTGCTCACTGACTCCCTGTCCTGGCCTGGGAGGACCGCCTTGCCGGAATGTACCTCATCTTTCAAGAAAAAAAATCACTCACTGGCCCAGGTCAAGAGCAGAGGGAAAGCCTCTAGACTCCTGCGAGGCTGGATGTCAAGCCTCTAAGCAGGGCTCTCTCCATGGACGCTGGAGGGCAAGCAGGAGGAAGCCATATTTCCCGGCTCCTCCCTGGCTAGCCTCCAGCCCTGCTTTACAGCTCTCACTTGCCTGGATTTTATCTAAGGCTCTGGGGCTTTATGCTGGCTGGGAGGGGAGGGGAAGGGAGAGGAGGGGAGACCCAGGGAGCAGGAAGTAAGAAATCCTCAGTCCATCCTGTGGGAATCCAATGAGTCTAATGGCCTTCCTCCAAATGGAAAGAAACCTAACTCCTCAAGGAGAGAAGCCCCCCTTCCTTCCCATCCACCTCCCAGGGAGACCTTGTAGATGGTGCCAGATAGCAGCCCCATCAGAGAGCCAGAGCTGTCCTTTCCCCTTGTGGCACTTACAGACTCTCCTGTCAGAGGGAAGGGGTGGAGTCTAGTCTCTCAATCAGGTCACAGCTTGATAACCTCATTTGGAGGTGCCACAGAGATAAATAGCTCACAGGAGGCCAGACCCACTCTTTCTGTCTTTCTTGTCCTACTGTTGAGACACTCAGAGAGCTGAAGAAGACACTTGAAGACCTGCACCAGGGTTGAGAAGCTTCCTCTGCCACTGGATCCACAAGACCTTTTACCCACTGGTCTGTTATCTTCCTGCTTTCGACACCATTGCATGTGCTATGTGAGTCTAAAGAATTTATGGACTAGGATCAGACATATGAGCTAATATCATCTGGACTGGGCTAGGGTCTTTTCTCAATATCCAACTGTTCTTGTATATAAACCTCTTTCTTATACACATATGAGGGTCTATGAATTTGTTTCTCTATTCAACCCAGACTAACACACCCCTCTACCCAGTCCCTCTGCCCACTCTCCTACTAATGACTGTGAAATCCCCTTCTGCTTTGGGCCAGTTTCCTGGTGGTGGTCCTGTAGTCATGGGTGATGGGTGACCCCCAGGGCAAAGGTCGTGGGTGGGGAGGGACCAAGGACAATCTTAGGTCAAACTCTCCTCCTCTTCTATTGTTCCCCACTCTGTCTTCAAAAGACTCCTCCCGAGTGGATTGACAGCCAGGATGACCCAGAGGCAATCCCCCAGCACGCTCCACCCCATATCTTATTTCAGATATCATAATAACTGTGCTGTGTAAGTTTACAAAGGGTTTCTTAATAGTTCTAGATTGAAAAGAAAGGATGTCAACTGAACAGTTTAAATCAATGCCAATCAAATGCATGGAGACAGAAATCTGTCAGAGGTTTCCAGCAAAGGGGGCAGGGGGACAGGGCTGAGGGGGCTTTAAGGAATGCAGAGTATCTACTTATGGAGCCCTGCTGTCAGAGTGGTTATGCATTGACCTGTGCTCCTCAAGGTCGGCAGTTCAAAATCACAGCAGCTCCGCCGGAGAACTAAGGTAAACAGTTACAGTCTCAGACACTCACAAGGGCACTTCTGCCCTGTCCTACAGGATCGCTACAGGACAGCTACAGTCAGCATCGACTCAATAGGTTCGGTCTTTCTGGTTTGCATGTCTATTTGGAGGGATGAACAATTTTGGAAAACAGTTGTGATCTTTGTACCCCATGGTGAATGATAGTGCATGTCACTCTCTGAATTGTGTGCTTGGAGTGGTTGAACAAAAAACAGATGCTGCCTGTATTTTCACCACACACAGTTTTGAGATAAGGGACTTTCACAAAGCTCCAAGGTTGGTATTGATTTCGGGGGTCAGTGGCACAGTGATGAAGCGTTCAGCTGCTACCCCACCGGCCTGTCAGTGGGAGAAGCTGTGGCAGTCTGCTTCCATGATGATGGCTGTCTGGGAACACTATGGGCAGTTCTGCTCTGCCCTCTAGAGTTGGAATTCACTCATCAGCAATGGGTTTGGGTTTGGGTTTGGGGGTGGGTCAGGCCCCCAGGTAACCCTCATGGAGTGTATGAGCATGCTGGCATTGATTAGAGGGTCCTGTGAAGTAACTGTACCCATGCTTGGACCCCCAGCAGAAAGTATACCTCCTGGAGGTGGCCACCTTCTTCCTTCTGCTAGATCTTGGCAGCAGAGAACTGGGCACATAGTGTGCATTTTCTCTATCTGAAACCACCACAGATGTTTGCTACCTGTATGCCCAAGCCCCTGCGGACAGAGCCCAAGTCCTGTGTCCTGGGCGGTATCCTTACCCAAGCTCCCCTCCTGTCCCTTCCCAGCTCAAGCCAAACCCTACCCTGGTTGGACCAAGCACTTGGAGATGACCAGTGATCTCACAACCCTGGGCTACAGTTCCCTCCTCCTAGCATACTCTTCCCCTCTGGGCCATTGGAGGACTTCTACCTGCCCCTCATATCACTACCTTGCCCCCATTGAGTTAAGCAGGGGTGGCAACTCTTACCTTTGGCTCCAACCCGCCCCCACCCCGATTCTCAGTTCTTGATCCATGTGCACTCTGAGTCTAGCCTTGACCATCTTTACCTGGTTTCCCTCCGCTATAGCACACATGCACCCACAGAGCACAAAGCATTAACAAATGAGACGGGCATTTCACAGCTGGAACCTAAGTACCACAGACACGCCCCACTGGCCAGCTCTTGAGAGAAAATACTCGGAGATATCTCAAAGCATGAGATGGGATCATTCCTGTGGTCGGTTCTGCAGGACCCAGGGGTCACAGACCCCCAAGAGGGGCCACATCACCCCTCCCCTGGGTTCCCCAGTGTGAGGAATCACTCATCGCAAAACCAGCTCCCTCCCTGAAAGCAGAGTCTGGCCCAGGGTCTCCTGAGAAGAGCAAGCGCTGGGGAATGCAGTGCACTTGGAACTGTGGAGGTTCTGCCAAGGGAGGTGAGCCAGAGCTGCTGGGGGCTACGGAAGCAGGAGGTTTGGCAGGTATTCTCTGGTCTAAGGGGGGAAGGGCTTTGTGGGGTCCATTGTGGTGTGTCTATGGAGAAGAAACCCAGACTCAACCATCAAGTTGATGCCAATTCAAGGAGACCCTAGTCACTAGGGCAGAACTACCCCTGTGAGCTTGTGAGACTGTAAGTCTTTAAAGGCTGTGAGAGTCCGGGTAGACTAGAGAAACAAATTCATGAACACACATATGGAAATAAGAGAAAGGTTTATATACAAGAGGAATAGAACATTGAGAAAGCATCCCAACCAGTCCAGTCCAAGGTCATAAGTCTGACACTAGTCCATATGTCTGATACCAGTCTATAAAGTCTCCTTCCGACTCACGAATCATGTACAGGACAATCACAGGCCATTGAGTGCAGTCTTGTGTATACAGCAGCAGTAGAAATATCCCGGCGCTGCCTGATGTGTCTCTGTGGCTTTTTCAGTTTCAGAGGTCTGGTTCCATCAGGGTAAGCCCATGTGGCTACTCCTCTGGCTCCTCCAGTTCCTAGGACTCAGAGTCTATGCTGCCATCTTGTCTTGTCTGTCGAGCGCCTCCCAGAAATGGAGTCTCCCAAGAACTGAGTCGATAGTCTCTCAGTTCCAATGGGAAATAACATGAGATTTCCCAGAATTCTCAGAGAAAGCCATTTTCACACAGAGATCTCATTGGTTATCTCCAGATAGGCTAGATTCCACCCGTACACTCCTAGTCACATTGGCACCAGAGTACGTGACTGCCACAGACGAGTAGAGAGCTTTTCTTCATCTTTCTCCTGCAGAGCAGTTGGTGGCTTCGAACTGCTGACCTTATAGTTAGCAGACCAATGAGTAATCGTTGTGCCATCAGGGGTTCAGGGGTCCATCTCTGGTAAGTCTGTGAGAATCTGGAAGTGGCCCAACAAATTGCTTCCATTGGCTTTTGGTAGGGAAATGGTAACTTTGTCAGAAAGAGAACAGGCTGAGGGACATGGCCATCTCTGAGTGTGTCTGTCACTCATCAGCTGGGGGACCCTGGGTCCTCTTCCTTCCCAGACTTGCTCCTGCCCAGCCCGGAGAAGCATCTGGCCTGCTCTCTCTACCAGAATCACCATGGGGCAGGGAAGCGTGTGGCATCAAAGGGACACTGACTTTTGAGGCGCTCAGGTGAGTTCCTGCCTTGGGTCCCTGGGTGGGCATCCCAGGAGGTTGGGAACATTGGCAGTGCACCCTGAAACTGTTTTGAGAAGGTGAGAGCTCCTATGCACTGGATGCCTCAGGGCCCAGCATCCTGTGAACTGGGCTGGGCAGCACCAGAGAGCAATGCCTGGTGATGGTCCCAGGAGAGCAGACCAACGCTGAGCCCAGCTCCCAGCCAGGGTCTCTGAGAACTGCTGCCTAGTGAGGGCTGCTCACCCAGGCAGGGAAGATGCCCAGGGTAGCAGGAGAGGGCTTCGAGGGCCTGGCTTCCTGGCCATGGAGTACCTAGCTCCACCTCTGTCCTGACAAGTCTATAGGGGGCAGTGGATGTCTCAGCTGTCCCCCCACCCTTCCTGTGACTTTCTGGGGCTGGAAGTCAGGGTCTCATGTCCCCTGTGTCTGAGGGACCCTGGACCATCTTGCCTCTTTGATGCCTCCATTTCCCCACTTGTGGTGGGGGTGGGGGGGTGGTGTGTTAGAAGAGGAGACACTGTTGGCTGGACCTCAGACCCTGGGTCTTTCCAAGAACAGCTGCCTCTTTCAGCATGTGGAAACTGCCCATTCGCCAAGGGGATCCGGCATGCTCTGATGGCTGAGGTGGGAGTGGGGGGAGTTGGTGGAGGGTGCTGTCCCCCGATGAAGGGCCAGGAAAGTGTGGAGAGGACTTGTAAAGGGAATCTTGAGCTGCTCAGGCTGTCATGGAGAGACAAGCAGACAAACGGGTGGCAAGGAGGAAGAGTATGGACCTGTGAGTGGGTCAGAGTCCTTGACTCTCCAGACAGGCCTAGGACTTCCCCTCTGCCCACACACCTGAGGCCACTTAAGCAGGGGGCCTTTCCCAGGTGACCAGAGAGCTCCCTGTTTCTGCCCTGAGCCTGCGGCACTTGCTGGAGCTGGGCCATTACCTAGCAGGATTCATGGGAAGTCTAGAGGGAACTGTAGGGTTTTCTGCCTCAGCACTGAGGTTATGCTCAGATTCATGGGAGCCATAAACCTGCGCCCTATTTCTGCTCTAATTGAGGCTATTTGTATTGTGACTAAAATAATCAGAGACAATTTTATTGGTATATTTTTTAAAAATAATTACGGCCCATATATTCAAGTTATGTAACTGCATTAGCAATACTGGGGGCGGGGGGACTTCCCAGAGCCCCAGCTCCAAGGGCCAACAGGGGAGGACCCTTACCCGCACCCTGTCCCACCAGCCTCCAGGGCTATGCACCACAGAGAAACACACACAGGGCGATGTGGACAGAAATGAGGCCCTAAAGACCGGACACATCAAGGGCAGGAAAGACTTTGTGGTGGCTTACCGTTATAATCCCATCCAGACTAGTCCCTGCCCCCATCCAGACTAGTGTGCAGAAGCAGGGCAAGGTGGGTTCTGTAGCTTAGCCAGACCCCAGTATGTAGTCACTCCCCCATCCACTTCAGGGGACCTGTCCCCCGTCCTCTTGCCTCCGAAGCAGCTGACTCCCTTATAAGTTCTGAGATAGACCAATGGGACCATCCCAATCCCGAGTCAGAGGGATTCATTTGGGCGAAGTATGTGGCCCAATTGAGCCAGAGACACGGATGGCACCTGGGCTTGCTGCTGGATTGACTTCTGGGTGACTGAGGGCCTGGCGTTGCGGTGGGGTGGGGCTGGAGCAGGGAGCCAGACCTCAGGATGAGGAAGAGCAGTGGGCTGTGGTATCCTTCACTCACCTGGACCCGGAGGTACACTCCTCCTTGACGTTTGGGATATGTGACCACTGCTGCCACCACCCATGATCATCAAATCCATTCTCTCAACGAGCCCAAAGGGCAGAGTAGAACTGCTCTTGAGGGATTCTGAGAGGGGCCTCATCCAGCTTGCACAGAGCAGTGGGTGGGTTCGAAGCACCCACCTGGCATTTAGCAGCCTAAGGCTTAACCAACTAGCTACCAAGACCCCAGTGAGCCAGCACAATCTAATTGATACAACTCTGTGAGTCTCTTTCTCTGGCTGTAATGGGAGAGCGAGAAGTCTGGTGGCATCGCGGTTTACACACTAGGTTCTAACCCCCTAGCTGCGCCCCCAGGAGAAAGATGAGATTGTCTGCTCCAGAAAAGACATGCCGTCCAGGCAACCCCAGGGGACGTATGTTCTCTGCCCTTTCTAGGCTTCTCTAAGTGGGAATGGATTTGGTGGCAGGGGTTGGATGGTTGGTTGCTTTGGAAGGTGAGTGGGAAGCCGTGATGAACCACCATTTAACTCCTCTGTGAACTGCACTCAGCATGGCGTCTGGTATGGAGTAAGCATACGTGGTCATGATGGTTGTTAGGGACACTGGGTACTTACCAACAGAGGAGACAGGGAGTCCAGGCAGGATCTGGGCCTGGCAGGAGGCCCTGCCATGAGCTCATCTGTGGTGACTGGGTCTGTAGATAGAGTTCCTTTGCCTTCTGCACTAGGTTTCTGAGGTCGTCATGTACTCGTGTCAATTTCATGATTGGGAGTGTAGAGGTGGAGTCTGGCCTGTCATTCTGGAGATAGCCAATGAGACCTCTGGAGGGGGTAGTGTCTGAGAATTCTCTTGAGAATTCTGTGAAATCTCGCAATATTTCCCCCATGGGTGTTAGAGACTTATAGCTGAGTCTTTTAGAGATGCTTTACTGACAAGACCCAGACAGAAGGTTGGTTCCCTGAGAGACATCTTGAAGGAGAACCCACATGGGCTTACCCAGATGGAACCAGACCTCTAAAGCTGGAAAAGCCACATAGAGACTCTTGCTGGTGATGAAATGCTTGAGTAGCTACAGAGAGGCCCCTGCCAGCGCTGAGATGCTTCTACCACCATGGATACACAAGATCTGCACCCACTGGCCTGTGATTGTTCTGGCATCATTGCATGTGCTTTGTGAGTCTGAAGAGGACTTATGGATTGGTATTGGACATATAGGCTAATATTTGACTTACGGACTTGGACCGGACTGGGCTGGGATGCTCTCTCAATGTTCCATTCCTCTTATATAAACCTCTACCTTAAATACATATGCATGTTTATGAATTTGTTTCTCTACTCTACCTGGACTAACACAGGGTCCCTCTTGTCAGCACAATTGGTTGTGCTCAGCCTGGGCCCCTGACTCCCTATCAGTCATTTTCATATACAATAGGCTGAAAGGAAGAGGGTAGGGGCTGGGCTATGGTGAGGACTGGTCAGAGATATACCAGGAAGGGGGAGCCAGAAACCATATCCCCACCACATTTGAACAAACTAGTGTCCCAGAGGCAGACAACTGGGTTTGTACCCCCAGTCAATGCACCTCTTGTAATGTGGCCACCATCCATCCACTGGGAGAAGCTTGTGTGCTGCTCTGATGAGCAATGTCTCAGTGGAGCTTCCATATTAAGACAGACTAAGTAAAAAGCATTTGTGGCCTACTTCTGAAAAACCAACATTGAAAACCCTACAGATCACAGGAGTGGGATCATTGCCTGGTCATAAGGATGATACAGACCTGGGCCACGTTTGGTTCTGAGGTGCCTAGGGCTGTCATGAGTACAGGGCCACCTGGACAGCAGCTACAAGTAGCTCTAGTGGTGCAGTAGATTAAGGACAGGGCTGCTAACCACAAGGTCAGTGGTTCAAACCCATCAGTGACTCCATGGGAGAAAAATGAGATTGTCTGCTGCCTTAAATATTGATAGTCGGGCTGAGCCCCGGTGGTGGGGTGGTTGTGTGTGAGACTGCGGCCCACTGGGACGGAGGTTCAATTCCAGCAGTGGGGCTGGGCCTCTTACTCCCACCACCAGAGAGCAGTGATGCCTCCCCCCCAAAAAAAACAAAAACAAAAACAAATATTGATAGTCTCAGAACCCCTCAGGAGCAGTTCTACCTCATCCTGCAGAGCTGCTGAGTCAGAATCAGTTTGACTCTGGCTTCAGTTTCAACCTGACCGTGGCTTCTCCTTCCTCTTCACCATTGTCCAGCCCTGGGCAGAGCTACTGGCTGTCAGGGTATTCCCAACATTCTGCAGATGCCTTTCAGGTACAAAGCAGGGCTAAACCTACACAAGCTTGTAGAAGGTGGACATAGAATGTAGATGACTGAAGAGGAATCAATGCTTTTGAATTATGTTTTGGCAAAGAATATTGAAAATACCGTGGACTGCCAAAAGAATATACAAATCTGATTGGCACGAAGACTCTGGTTGTGATCAGAGTGCCCCTTAAAGGCAAAGATGGTGAGACTTCATCTTACATACTTTGGACATGTGGTCCGCAGAGACCAGTCCCTAGAGAAAGACATGTTTTGTAGACAGGCAGTGGAAAAGCTGTACTGACACAGGGGCTGCTCGTAAGGACAGCTGTGAGGGCGGTGACTGGGCAGTGCTCTGTCCTATTGCACGTGGGTCAGTGAGTCAGAACTGACTGGATGGTCCCTGACGACAACAACTGAACATGCAACCTCTGGCCATGGAAGCCCCATCTGTCTACTAGGTGGCAAGAGAGTTTCCCAGTTCCAAGCCAACACCGTCTCTTCACTGGGCCTAGGCCAGTTGCCTTCAAGAGCAGGGAGAGGGCAGTGCAGAGACCCCTGCTGCCTTCATGCCCTGGGGTGGAATGCTACCTTCCACCCACTGGTCACTGTGTGGGCAGGGACCACTAGGGGAAGAGCCAGAGGAGCACCGGGATGGTTTAGTAGAGCCTTGCACATACTCTCATATGTGCATGGGCACACACACGCACACACACACACTTGCATGCACATATGTGGTCTTTGACTGGCAACAGGAAGATGCAGGATCAGAGCAGAGAACCAGGTGGCCACCCCCTCTGTGGTGCTTTCTGTGGCTTGCACAACCCAGGTAGGGCTAGGGATGCTGGGTGCTGTCAGCCAGGAGAACCCTGGCTCCTGGTGCCCATGTCCTCCCCTGCCACAGGGTCCGTGTCATCAGCAGGAACCCCGTTGGTGTATGGTTTACACATCGAGCTGCTAACTGCAAGGTCAACAATGCAAAACTACCCGTCACTCCGAAGGAGAGAGATGAGGCTTTCTATTCCTGTAACAGTTACAGCCTTAGAACCCCACGGGGAGGTTGTAGCCTGCCCTCCATGGCGTCGTTATGAATGGATCTACTCAGGGGCAGTGAGTTTAGTTTCTTTTTTGCTTTGCTGTCATCAGACCTCCCTCTCACTGAGGGGCGCTGGGATCTTTCCCAGGTCCTAGCCTCCACCTACCCCCTGACATTCCCCACAAGCGTCCCAAGTGCAGGGTCCCTGTTGTCACTGAGGGTGTTGCACCAGATCTTAGACACCACACTCAGCACTTGACAGTCCAGTCACCTAAGCTCTTCCCGTCCCCTACCCCCCGCCCCCGCCACCCCATGTCACTAAGGCGACCCTGCCAGCAAAACTCCATGCAGGACTGTCTCCCTTTCCAAGTCTGGCCGGGAAGGCCACTCGGCTCCTTTCTGCTCTGGTGCAGTGGGAATCTTGGCAGAAGGCAAACAGATCCCTCTCCTGACCTCCAAGAACCAGGAGGCCTGTATCAGGAGGAATGGGGCCTTCCAGGAGGCTGCCCTGAGGGGCACAGCACTGGGCAGTGGGCAGGGAGTTGGACTCTTGGGGTCTTCAGTTCCCTGGTGTGGACTCCTCAGGATTCTCTGGGTGACACTGTCTTTGTTTCCTGCTGATGGGCAAGGATAGGTGGCACAGGCAATCTGAGCCAGGGGTAAGGCAGGAGAGACCCTGAGAGATGCCCACAGGAGGGGGTGTGCAGACTGGGAGTTGGGGAGAGATGAGGGGAACCCAGGCAGGGACATCTGTGGGAGGATGGGCTACCCATTCTCTCCATTTGGGTCTGAGGAGACCCGCATGAACCCCCAAGAGGGCCCCAGGAGGACAGCACCAGGGTCCCTGTGCCAATAGTTCCAAAGCCTACTCCCCACTTACCCCACTCCTCTGAGGCCCAAAAACAGATGTGGCTGCTTGAGGTGACACTGTGGGCAGTACCAGTCCAGAACACGAGCCTCTGGAACCTTTGGCCAGTCCTGGACTCTCACCAGGAACCAGTAGCTGCAAATCACTGCCTCCTCAGCCAAATAGGTACACTGAGCCTGAAGGTAAAGTATCCTACCTGGCATGGCTATCCAGAGATCAGAACCTTCCCTCTGTTTCTCTGGTTCCTACAACCCAGTCTTCCTCCCTCTTCTCAATGAGCCCCTCCAGATGTGGAAGCAAAGCCTGCTGGGGCAGTACAATATTTTAAAAGGCACATAAAGATGCAAGGCAAAACATACAAACGATCCTCCCCGGTCCTCCACACTCCACACCAGGTTCTTGGTGGCCTCCAGGAAATGTCTACAGTGCAGATGGACATGAACAAACAACCCAAGCCCCACCTCCACCGCCATCTGGGCCCTCCTTTCTGCAGAATCTAGAAAGGGAGTCTGGGGTGGGCAAACGAGGGCCAGCCCTGCACCCCGCCCTACCATCCCACAGCTCCTTCTGCTCCACCTCCTCACTGTGCCAGCCCAGTTGTCATTCCTCGCTCTGCTCTCCAGGGATGCGGCAGAGTGACAGCTGTTTCGTGTTTAATTACTGATGGGCTGCGCTCTGCCAACCGCTGAATAAAATTACCCCTGTTCTGCGATGCAAATCCTTAGGTCTCCACCGAGGATCTGGGAGGTACTGGTTTGATTGGCTGGACTTCTTCTTGTTTTAATGGAAGAAAAAAAGTTTTATTACATTTTCAAGAACATTATTGATGGTGGGGTTTGCACGCCTAAAGATTTACCTAGCACTGCAAACAAGGTCTTTATAATTTCACACAGGACGACTGCCATCCATCCGATAGCTTTGTTTTCTAAGAGCAGAGAGTTCTCAGCTGATAATTGCTCTAAGGGGAAAAAGAAAACATGGAAATTTAAGCACCTGAAGAGTCTTGAAAGGCCCAAGCCCCATGAAGGTGAGGATCTGATGGAGTTTGTGATTTGGGGAAGGGATAAAATCCAACCCGACTCCCTGTCTGAGCCCATACTGACTCTAGCAGCCCCATAGGTCAGGGTCCAACTGCCCTGTGGGTGTCTCAGACTGTAGCTCTCCAGAGAAGTAGGAAGCCTCATCTTTCTCTGGTGGAGCAGCTGGTGCTTTTGAACTGCCAACCTTGTGGTAAACAGCCCAATGTGTAACCCCTATGCCACCAGGGTTCTGCAGAGGTAGAGGATGGGAACTGAGTCACTGGGCCATGTGGGATAAGATGAAGAATCGTGGGCACTCAGGACCCGCAGAGGTGCCTGACGACCCCCTAGGCTAAGGTGACCAGATGTCCCACATTTTAACAATTTGTCTCATGTCTTGCGGCATTTTAAAATTAAATAAATATATTACAATACTGTTTTTGTGTTCTATGAACATTTTTGTTGCTCCATATAGACCAATTTTTTTTTTTTTTTTTTGCATCACTGCTCTCCGGTGGTGGGAGTAGGAGGCCCAGCCCCACTGCTGGAATTGAACCTCTGTCCCAGTGGGCCGCAGTCCTGCGCACAACCACTACGCCACGGGGGCTCAGCCCATAGACCAATTTTTTAAATCAAGAACCTCCCTCTGCCCCTGGTCAATGGTGTCCTGCTTAAAATCTGGTCACTTTACCCTAGGGTGGAGTAATGAATGGAGATGTGCTGGCTGCCACCCGCCCTGAGGGCTGCCTCTCCTGTCCTGTGTCACTGTGCATGCCCCCAACAGACTGATGCATGTGTTCATGGTGACCAGAAGCCTTGGCTGAACCACAACTATGTGACCGTGCAAAGTTTGGAAGCAATATCTGACGTTCGCACACATTTGAATCCAGAGCCTCAATTCCATTTCCCTTTGAAAATCAGAAAAGGGCATCGGGGCAGACAGGCAGTTCCTCCTTTAGAGGGCTGAGAAGTGGCCTTGGCCTCAACCAGTGCTCCCTGTAGACCCCTCCCTCTAGGGACCCGCCAGGAACCAAGGACTGGAGCCAAGAGGGGGGCCTCCTTAGCCGATCTCGAGCCTTGCTCCCACACAGGAGAGAACAGACTTTGACTGGCATGTTCATTTTTCACTTATTCAGCCAACATATATTTATGGGGGGCTTACTCTGAGTCAGATTCCTGCCATGTGCAGACCAGGTGGAGGCCTTCCAAATAGCGCTTAGCAAGCAAGTCCTACTAGATGACCCAGTGACAAGAACCGTACCAAAGGTGAGTCCTAGCTCAGGGGCAGCCGAGGAGGAGCCCAGCTCTGCCTGGGGCCAGGCACTGAGGAAGGGAGGTCAGGCTGGTTTTCAATGATCATGAAGAGTAGCCTTCACACTTGGTGGACCACGCTTTGTGGATGTGGGCATCGGCAGACAGAGTGACCATTGGCAGAGGAGCTCTGAGGACTGGAGGCACAGGACCGTATCTGTCTTGGTGGGGAGTATGTGTGTGTGTGTGACAGGCCATGGAGTCTGGGGAGAATGTTCCTGATGACATGTCTGCCCTGCAGAGATAGTGAGATGGTGGAACCAACAATTTCTACTGCCTGTTCAGTCACTCAAGGGCTCCATGCTGGAACAAGGAAGCAGAACGAGACAGGGAGGGTTCCAAGCAAGAAGCTGGGTGCCTCAGCGCTACCATCATCTGCTTGCTTCTGCACTATGTGTCATTGTGTGTGTGTTTGTGTTTGTGTGTGTGTGTGTGTGTGTGTGAGAGAGAGAGAGAGAGAGAGAGAGAGAGAGAGAGAGAGAGCTTGTCTTTGTAGGTACATATCTGTGTGTGTGCTTGGATGTATGTATTTATATATGGGTTTGTGCCTGCCTGCACATGTATCTGCACATGTGAGTGTGTACTCATACATGCAGTTGAGGGTTTGTGGATGTGGGCATCAGCAGACAGAGTGACTGTTGGCAGAGGAGCTCTGAGAGCTGGAGGCACAGGACAGTCTCTGTCTTAGAGGGGGAGTGCATGCATGTATGCATGTGTGTGTATGGGTGCATGCACATGTTGGTATGCATTGGTTTGTGTTTTAATAAAGTCTAATCCCTGGAATGAACACCATCAGACATCACCATTTTCGGATAGCTACACACCCAGCTTGTCCCCAGAGGTGGCTCCGGTTCTGAGGGCTCCCCCTCACTCAGGGTCCTGTCCAATGTCCAATGACAGAGTCTCAGACCAGCTCAGCAGATGAGAAAGAAGGGGCATCAATGAGGGCCCATCCAGAGCCAAGAGGGAGGAGGGGCCAGCAAGCCAGAGTCGGCCCAACCCACAGCACCACCAGGCGTCTTAGTAGTACATTAGTGCCTCTGAAGTGACTCTGCTGGATAGAGAATTGTATTCCTTGATCACAAGTATCAGGGGCAAGATTAGCTTTATAAAATAAACCTCTTATTTTTTCCTGGGAAATGGTTGGTTGTCCTCCAGTGTGTTTTATTGAAAAGCTCTTATGGCCTTGAATTTGAAGCAGGAAGACAATCCCAACCACAGGCCTTTTGTATTTTAAGAGACATGCTGTAAACATCACTGTAAACCACAGGCTGTGATTCAATCACACAGCAGAGCTATGTAACCAAGGATGTCTATTTATAACAAGAATACAATGATCATTATCATTATTATCCTAATAAACAATTCCTAAATAGCATTTATTGATCTCTTCCATGTACTGGGCACTGCTCTGAGCATTTTTACAGGTATTGATTGTCTTCATTAATTTAAGCCCCGGAACCTGTGGGATAAGTAGTTATTTTTCCCTGCTTTTTTTTTTTTTACTTCATTCCCCACCTCTAAAGATGAAGAAATTGAGCTCTTTATTCCCAACCCTCCCCCCCTCCACCCAATACATGCCACTAACCTTAATACAAGCAGAACCTCATTGCCTCTTATTGAAATTTGAGGTATAGTGGCTAAAAGTTTCGACGACCAACCAAAAACAAAAGGCCATAGTTGGAATGCACCAGCCATTTTGCAGATGAAGAGATGGAAGGCTGTTTCTATAAGATTACAGCCTAGAAACCTAATAAGGCCACCCTACTCCATCCTATAGACTTGCTATGCATCAGACTTGGCTAAGTAACAAGGGATTTTTTGTTTTGTTTTGTTTGGGGGGCATCACTGCCTCTGGTGGTTGTGGGCGTTACCCAGTGCTGCTGCTCCTGAGAGCCACCGCTGGATGTAAACCACCAAGCCTGCGGGCTGCAGTCCTGCACTCAGCCACTTGCGCCACCAGGGCTCAGCCCAGGTAACAAGGGTTTTATTGGGGTTTTAGACTTTACTTGAGGGCTGAGCCCCGGTAGCGTAGTGGTTGTGCGTGGGACTGCGGCCCACTGGGATGGAGGTTCAATTCCAGCTCCGCGGAGCAAAGGCTGCACCTCCTACTCCCACCACCTGAGGGCAGTGATGCCGCCCCCCCCCCCCAAAAAAAAAGACTTTACTTGAAAAATAAGTCGCTAAATCCTTTCTCAGTTATAGACATACGTGTTCAGGAAGGTCATTGTGGAGACTGCAATCAATGAGGTGAGACAAAATTGTTGAAAGGAAGACTGGTCTTCTCTGTAATCTTTTACTCAATTCACAACAAAAAGGTTATTATTATTATTTTAATGAGAAAGGTAAAAGAAAAAACCCATAAAAGTCCTATGAACATTTAAGGGGAGGGATCAGGGATCAAGCATCAAAGAACATAAAAATCATTGTGTGCCCACCTTCCCATTGGAATGGCTGAAGACAAATAGATGCATATGCAAATGTGGTGAAGAAAGCTGGTGGTGCCTGGCTGTCAAAAGATATAGCATCTAGGGTCTTAAAGACTTGAAGTTAAACAAGAAACTATCTAGCAGGGAAGCAACAAAGCCCCATGGAAGAAGCATGCCAGCCTGTGTGATAATGAGATGTTGGCAGAAATAGGTATCAGAAGTTCAAAAACAAGCAATCAAATTGACATGAAAGAGTGTAGACAGAGTGGAGATCCAAAGCCCACCTGTAAAATATTTGGACAATATTTCCTTCACAAAAGTCCTTCACAAAAGAGTCACACAGAAGGAATGATACATCCAGGGTGTGGTATAGCACTGATAAAACACGTTACTATCCTCTAGTTCTTTAATAGTTCCTCTAATTATTATAATAGTCTTAGTTTTACCTCATGAATCTTGTTAGACCTGTATATGTTCATTTGTATAATTAAGATCATTCAATGCGTGAAATCCAAGATAGATAAAGCTATTCAGAAACAGCAACGAAAGTAATGATTTCCTGAAGGTATAGGAAGAGGGTGGGGTAGGTAAAAAGGGAGAATTGCTGCTGCTGGATTTAAACTGCCAAGCCCATGGGCTGCAGTCAACCACTTACGCCACCAGGGCTCAGCCCGAAAAGGGGGAATTGATAACAATGATGACTATATAACCCCATTCCAGGGGAATGAATAACAATATTGTAAGTGAATGGATACATTGAATGGTGTAATATATGGCAAAATAATAATATATCATAATAAAGGTTCTTGGGGGCAGGGGGAGGGAGGGGATAAAGGGGAACTGACATCAAAGAGTTCAAGGAGAAAGAAAACATTTTGAAACTGATTGTGGCAGCAATTGTACAATTATGCTTGATGTAACTGAATTATGGATTGTTATAATATCTGTAAGAGTACCCAATAAAATGATTTTTAAAAAGACCTAGATGGCTGAGCTCTGGTGGTATAGTGGCTGTGTGTGGGAGTGAGGCCCACAGGGTTGATGGTTCAAATCCAGCAGCAGCTCTCCAGGAGCAAGGCTGGGCTTCCTACTCCCACCAGAGCAGTGATACCACACAAAAAAAACCCCACACAAAAACAAACAAACAAAAGACCTAGGTACCAGGCTAGCATTGGTTTTCTCACAGCATACAATCCCCTTGAGAGGGGTGTGTGCCTCCCCCCTTTCAGATTCTCTTTCTTGGTTGCTCCTCTTTGTTATCCCTTCCCTCCCCTGCTCTTTACCCCTCATCAGTGAGTCCCTGGGGAGATGTGCTTGTATTTCTAAGGTCCTGCCCCAGGTGCTGGATCGTTTTTTTTCAGAACTGGGGGCTGGAAGGGCCAGGGAGCTGAACTTTCCCTGTGGGTTCTTACCCACAGGTGGGGTTTGGTAGGCAGAAGAGAGGTCCCCGGGCCTTGGCTAATTCTAGGCAGTTCACAGGACAAACCCTGAACGGCAGGAGCTACACAATGATTGGGCCACATTTCAGATCAAATGGGTGAGTCTGCCCAGCTGAGTCAGTGGGCCCGCTGGGAGCGAGCCCTGGCTAAGACAGAAGCCTCAGATGCCAGCTCCCCGACTACTCAATCACCTGCAGGAGAGAAACCTGCCACCACTCAGAACGAAGGTGCCCTGAGGAAATATAATTAAAATCTCAGAGACCTCCTCCCAGGGGTCATCCAGTTAGAGGACCCAAGTAACACATGGGGTCTGAATATGCTGCATTCATTATTTTCACCATGGAGACGCCCATGAAAACCAACCTTTCCAGTTTCAATAAAATGAATCTTCATGCAGCTTCTTTGACAACAGCAGGGATTGGTAGCCAGGCTGAAAGCCGATATGAAACACTGAACAAGAGCTGAGGACAGCCTTCCTAAACCTGGACCTGTGCAGTGGCACACCTCCTGGACCCATGTGACTCAGTGTCCTCTCAGCCTCAGAAGAAAACCCTGTGGCCATCAGCTCCATTCTGACTCCTGGGAACCCCAAGTCTTCCGGAATAGACCTGATCTACGGTCTAGCCCAGGGTAGTCAAACTTGTAAGATGGAAGAATCAATCCTGTCTATCACAAAAATTCAAAAATTATTTGAGGGCCATAAATATATTTTTACAGACAAGTGAAATCACCATTATCTGAAAACTATCCTTTACATTTTTCCATTTTACTTCAGAGCCACATGTATGTACTGGAAGAGCTGCACAGGGCTCCAAACCAGTTTGCTGACCACTGGGCAAAAGGGCAGCTTCCTAAACTGGTTCTTCCTACCACTCCTCTCAGATGAAAAAAACCACACAGTGCCCCTGGTGGTGAAAACCTTTTGTGTTGAAGTGGATAGACCAGAGTAAAGTGTGGGCATCTGCTTTAGCAGGCTCCCTGCATCCTTCCAGTGGTAGCTCCACCCCCCCTCCAGGTCTGAATTGGGGTTAATTACCTACTTTGGGAAGCATTATTCTAGAACGGGGCTTCTTTTTTTGGGGGGGGAAGGGGAATCACTGCTCTCTGGTGGTGGGAGTAGGAGGGCCAGCCCCACTGCTGGAATTGAACCTCCGTCCCAGTGGGCGGCAGTCCCACGCACAACCACTACGCCACTGGGGCTCAGCCCAAGAATGGGGCTTCTTAAACATTTTTCACTCATGGCCCCTTTTTTGCAGCATGGGCAAGTGCTGCTAGAAACCTTGCTGATTCTTGACAAGTTTGATTTTGAATTAGTTTTTCATCCTTGCTCATTTAGAAGTCTTTTGCTGTTGCTGAATTGTTTCACAACCCTACATTCAGTGAGTTGACACCCTGTGGAGTCAAGACCCACCACTTTAGTTGTGGGTTTTCTGGCTGGTTTGTTTGCTTGTCTTTTTCAGTAGATTGCTGGACTTTTCTTCCAAGGTGCCTCTGAAGGAATTTGGGTTAGCAGCTGAGCACGCTAACCTTCTGAGGCCCTAGAAAGCACCGGGACAGCATTTTAAAGGATCAGAGGCAGTAAGACTCCTTCCCTCCGGACAGATGTGACAGAGTCAGGGCTGAGAGCCGGGAGGCTAAGCGGCTCTATCAGATGTGGCACAGAGGGCCTGAAGAGACTGGGGGAACAGAGTGGTGGCAGACCGGGCAACACAGGTGAAGAAGAGATCCTGGAAATCGAATAAGGGTAAGAGGTGTTCCTGAAGAAGAAAACATATTAAAAAAAAAACCAAACACCTAAATAGAATTAAAAAAAAAACCTGGAAGACAGATCTAAACCTGGAAGTTGATGTTCACTGTGTATCATCTGGGGATTCCAACCAATAAACAGAGAAACAAAATGATTGTGAAGTGGTCACAGTGCTGCCTTGCACGGAAACAAGATATTTATCGGTAGCGGGCAGAAGGTTCCTGTTAGGAATCAGTGGCCTGACTTCGGGCTTTTTCTTTTCCGCCTCCCAACCCTGCCACCACCAAGTGAAGTTGGTAAAAAATATATATTATATAATAGTTTTATTGGCTTATTTCACACCATCCAATACATCCAGCTAAAGCTATTTAAAGAGGCGTTGACCAATGAGGGCAGATAGGGAAGATGGCAGCAGCAAGATGCTGCACTCAAGTGTGAAGTGCAGGCAGTAGAAGGATGAGGGCAACCCAACAGAGAGGACCAGGCAGAGAAGGGACATCTCCTTGCCTTGCAGGGGGACACTGATGACATGAGCCCCTTGTCCACAGAACCTTCGGACTCACAGAGGAGGGGCCTGGTTCTGGAAGAGCGAGTGGGGAAGAGGTGGTTGTTGCTGCTGCTGTTGTTACCAAACCACCAAACCAAGCCAACTGCCATCAAGTTGACTCCGATTCATAGCGACTCTCAGTAGGATTTCTCAGACTGTAAATCTTGTGGGTCAAAGAGCCTGGACTTTCTCCTGAGAAACAGCTGATGGATCTGAACTACTGACCTTGAAGTTGGCATCTCAGTGTCACCAGGGCTCCTGCTAGTTCTGAGTCATAGAGCCCCGACATACATGCAGAGGAAATGTGCCTGGCCCTGTGCTGCCCTTACAGTGTTGCCATGTTGGAGTCTTTTGTCACAGCCACTGTAACCAGTCCATCTCGCTGAGGGCCTTTCTCTAGGTACCAACCCTCTACTTTCCCAAGCAAGATGCCCTTCTTCAGGGGCTGGTCTCCTCCTGCTTACCTGCCAAGGTGCACGCAAAGTCATTGGACTCATTCTCTGCTTCCCCGTGCAGCCAAGACCTGAGACTGACAGCTCCTTTGCTACAGAAATTGAACCAAGAAGGTAAACTTGCAGCCACCAGCTGGAGCAGAGGCCTGGGGAACAGAGCCAACTGATGGATGTTAGCCTCTCTACTACACACACACACACACACACACACACCCCTAGAATAGCAGAGAGGTCATTCTGAGGTGATTGGCATTCCTGAGAGAACACACTGCCTGAGGAGGCTTCTCAGGAAAAGATCTGCCTGTTGCCTAATTCCAGGCCTCAAAGATAAGACATTGAGAGGCTCATTTGGTCTGCCCAATTAAAACAAAAACAAAAGCCATTGCCATTGAATAATTAAGAGATCTAAGACAAACAATCAAGCAAACCTCACTGCCATAGAGTTGAGTCTGAATCATAGCGGCTCTGTAGAACAGGATAGAACTTCCCCTAGGGGTTTCTGAGGCTGTAATTCTGTATAAGAGCAAAAAGCCCTGTCTTTCTCTCCAAAGAGAATGAAGCCCAAATCAAACTCACTTCTATTGAGTTGAGTGTGACTCACAATGACTCCAGAACAGGGTAGAACTGCCCCGTGTGTTTCCAAGACTGTAACTCTTTATGGAAGTAGTAAGCCTCACCTTTCTCCTGAGGAGCAGCTAGTGGTCTCAAACTGCTCACCTTGAAGTTAGCAGCCCAACTTGTAAGCCCAGTGTTCCCAACCAAAAGTGATCAGGCTGGAGGAAATTAGAGGAACTAATATGTGTATTAGTTTCCAAGGACTCAAAGACAATTCTTTCCATTTAAAATACCCATCAATGACCAGCACAAAGAAGTAAATCAATTCCTAGCAACATCGAGGCAACAGTTTAAGTACCAGGGATTAGGAGAAGGCCCTGAAAGATTTTGGTGAGAAAACAGGAACAAGTATTATGACAGATCCTGTGGTGTGTTGCCCCAGATGTGCCTTTGAGGAAGAATGTACTGCTCCAGATGTCAGCAGGTAGCCCTCAGCTCGAGCCCTTCAGGAATTGCTCCTACAGAAAGCCACCTTGGGTAAGGTCAAACCTGCACAGAATGATCTACATTGAGCAGCTTTGTGAAGTAGACTTATAAAGGTCAGGGCATCCCAGTTCATTTTGGGACACCTCTGAAAACCGATTCCAGTTCCAGAGCTCCCTTGGGGCCAATTAAGGCTGTTGTTGAGCCTGCAAATGCAGCTGAGCTTCTCCCTCTGCTCACATTGGTTTCCTCTGCCTCCCTTTGGTGGGTGTTGGTTCCGAGGATGCTCCTTAATAAACATCTAGCATGCCAAAATCCACTTCAGAGTCTGCTTCCTGGGCAGCCCAGTCTGCAACAGATGTCACGCAGAGAACTGGGAATTAGAATAGCACCCGACTTTTCAAAAATGAAATTAAGAACAGTCACCTAGTAAAGGAATGGTTTTAAAATTCTGAGGGGAAATTTTGTTTTCCCTAAAAAATTCTATACCCAATCAAACTATCAATCAAGAATGAGGGTTAGAAAAAAAGTCTTTTTCAGACCTCAATGTGTGAAAATGATTTTCCTTCCATGCCTGAGGACTCTCTTCCTCAGCAAGCTGAAGTGCATGAAACAGAAGCCCATCATCCAACCAAATGAGAAAGAGCAAGAATGATAGAATGATGTTCTGGGATCCAGGACGCGCGCGCATGTGCGCGCGCACACACGCACACACACACACACGAGAGAGAGAGAGAGAGAGAGAGAGAGAGAGAGAGAGAGAGAGAAGAGAAGAGAAGAGAAGAGAAGAGAAGAGAAGAGAAGAGAAGAGAAGAGGAATGAAAACTTATTTGAAAGTGACTTGTTTCACAGAAGGTTGAAACAAGAAGAGGGACAAGGCAAGGGACAATTCCTTTTCTTTCCAGAAAGGAATTCCTTGGGAATAAAACAGAACCCAGGTGACACTGTGGGTTAGGTGTTGGGCTGCTGAGCGAGACGTTGTGCAGGAGAAAGCTGAGGCCATCTGCTGTTGTAAAGATTTCCAGTCTTCATCTACAATGAGAGCCACAGAGAACAACAAACAGAGCTTACACTCTTGTACACTACTGATGGGCATGTGCCGCCATGGTGAAAAGCAATCTGGCAAAATCAAAAGCGACTGGGAATAGAAATGCTACATGGCCCAGCAATACCATCGCTGAGCATATATCCCAAAGAAGAACAGGTTTAGGCGTATGCTCTCCCGTGTTCCTTGCAGCACAGTTCACAACAAGAAGCTCAAAAGCTCACCAGTAGAAGAAAAGATAAAGGCTCTCTCTCTCTCTCTCTCTCTCTCTCTCTCTCTCTCTCTCTCTCTCTCTCACACACACACACACACACACACACACACACCCCCCCACACACACGAATGCTATGCATCCTTCAAAATAGTGATGAAACCATGAAGCATCTCATGATATGAATGGACCTGGAAACCACTATGTTGAGTGAAGTTAGTCCCGCACAGAATGAACACAGGCTTCTGTTTTCAAGTAATCTTCTAATCTGGTCACCCAAGCAACGAGGTAGAGAACCTGCCTAGTATCCAGGAGGACATATGTACATCCTAAAAACCACTTTGACAGAGGAGATCACATCTCAGCTGGAGTCAGTTTCTCAAGATGGGGGGACAGGGAGAAGATCATGCAGTGGCTGCCATACACCATTGTGCTAAGGTTACGATAAACCAACAAATACTTCTTTAAGAGTGATAGCAAGGCTTACTGGGTGTCTAAATCAACAAAATGGTGGGAGCAGGCTTCATATATGTGTCAGAAAAAGTGATTACATTTTGTTTGTGGATAAATTGGGAGAAGCAAATCCCATTGGGGAAAAAAGGCTTAGCAAATATATCGAATCCAAAGGGAGAATATAACTGGTACTATGACCAGTCCTTGGTGACCCAGGACATGTGCTGTATTCTACTGGGACTCCTTCATAGGCCAGCAGAAGGATTCAGTGCAGAAACCTCAGTAAACAAACCTAGACTTTACCTCAAACTCACCTGGAGCACATTTCAGGAGCTGGCACACTTCCTTGGACTTCTGGCTGAAATGCCCTTGTGTGAGGAGAAGCAAATGACTGCTACCCCCAGATTATGGAATTAGTCATTGTTGGACTTTGGTTCAAATTCCTTGCTTTGAGGGTGGCCTGGAACTCCCAAATGCTTACTATTTTAATGTTCCCCTTGCCTTATTTGACTTGTGTAGACTGGTAGGTTTGGTAGACCTCTATGAATGAGTGTTATTGAAAGTTTCGCCCTATCTCCAATCCCCATTATTCTTTTCTCTTGTTGTTGTTCTTGTTGTTTTTAATTTAATATATTTGTATATTTGTGGGATGAAGACAGAACTTTTCCACAATTATTATACCCCAAATATTAGGCAAACTGTTTACCAGCATTTGTTATAGAAATTGAATTAGCTATTCTCCCTGAAACTCCTAGTTATCTAAGGCTTTTGTGTTGTCTCACAATAGCGCTAACTCCCCTACTGTTGGGATAATGGTTCCCTTCCTTTGAACCCTGTGGGCGGATTCACATGCGGATGTTCATGATCTCTAGCCTAACCTGTTTAGCCACATCCAGGAGTCTGGGGTCTTGTCTCCTCACATGGGACCCTGATAGCTCCCTTTCCTATAATGTGTGCACTTGGCAAAACCCCTTCCTGTGAAGTATGCCCTTGCCTGTAATTAGGGGCCTGGCTTGGCTCCAGAGGTTATCTAGGGATGGGACCTAAGATAGAGGGTCTCTCTAGCCTGTCTCTCTCAAACCTGCATTCCTTTAGGCTGCCGCTCGCCTGTCTCCCTCTCCACATGAACCATCTAGCGGAGTGAAGGTGAGCATGTACCATGAAAGGATATATATGTAACTTCTAATGCTCTTTACCCTCTCTCTCATGATCTCTATATTGATGTTATAATAAATAATAATTATCGCTACCCAACTGCCTGTTGAACCCTTGCTAAGAGTATATCAGAGGACTGGCCACCTCCTCATAAATATTTGTACATTAAGTCACTTTATTGGGGGCTCTCACAGCTCTTATAGCATTCCTTACACCAATTGTATCAAGTATATTTACACATAACTTGCCATCATTCCCAAAATATTTTCTACTTGAGCCCTTGATATAATCCCTATTATTCTTGCAAATAGTGTCCAGACACTTAAGAATTTAATCAGTATATGTCAGCAATTCATGTATTTCTGTCTGAAAAGCTTGGCCTGTAGTAAACTGTATAGTAAAGTGTTGTGAAGAAATTTGATGTGCTCTATCAGAATTAATGTCTGGTGTCTTAAAGATTAATCTTAAAACAAGCAGCCATCTAAGTGAGGAATCAAGTAGTCCACATGAAAGAAAAACACCAGACTGTGTGAGTGAAGGATTGCAAATAATAAAATCCAAATCCAAAGGAGAGAATAGTAGCAGAGCTTAAGTTCTGAGCACCCAGTTTGCATAAGGCTATGAATGACAGTGAAAGCCCAAAATTCATTTTCAGGGTGAGTGTCCCTTGATCAATGTCTAGCGAAGTGAATAACCTTGCTATCAGACAGAGAGCATTGTAAGGTCAAGTATGGCAGAGCTAGGTTAAAATGTAACATGTTATCATTTTAATCTACCTTTTTATCCATTTAAAAATTTGTTCATTTGTTAATATACTGTTTTTTCTTAAGAAACATTTTTGAACATTGTTTTAATTCTTTTTAAGGAATCATTTTATTGGGAGCTCATATAACTCTTATTACAATCCATCCATCCATTGTGTCAAGCACATTTGTACATTTGTTGCCATCATAATTTTCAAAACATTTTCCTTCTACTTGAGCCCTTGGCATCAGCTCCTCACTTTTTCCCCTCCCTCTCCCAATATGCTTTCTTTTCTATTGAGATTTTTCTCTGTTTTGTTTTGTCCTTTTTTGTGTTCTGTGTGATTTCCTGTATATGAAGTCCAGGATAGGAAAATCTATAGAGACAATAGCTAGATTTATAATTATGTGGGTGTGCGGCAGGAGAGGTTCCAGGGAAATGAGGAGTTAGCAACAATGAGTAGAAGAAAATCTTCTGAAGTGGATGGTGGTGTAATTTCACAACTCTTCTTAATATGATTGAACAATTATTAAATTGTCTATGTCAACTACATGTCAATAAAATGATTTTTAATAAAAATTTTTTAATGATTTTTAAAAAGGATTTTGAGTCCTAGACACCCTGCATTGCATTGATTTGCAGTGAACTGGATGGCAGTGGGTTGGGTTCGAGTTTTTTGGAATGTGCTTGAGTAGTCGTTCCCAAATTGCCTTAGTTTATAGAGTTTTGCACGTCTTGATAATTTTTTCCTCTGGTCCCCCTAGGGCCTACCCTAAAAGAAAAACCTAATAGTTCTGTTTATTAAATAGTTAGGTCTAAACATAAGTATGGATGTCCTAATAACTTGGTGGTTATTGAAAATATCATGCACATGCATAGCAAGGAAAACGTTTCTCAGTTCATTTTTAAATCACCGCAATGGCTTCCCAGTGGGCCATGCCCCTCCCGTTGGACACCACAGAGCTTCCCAAACTTTCAAATCCCATTGAACATCATCCCCCTCGCCTTTGGTTGCACATTGATTTTTGCTTCTTAATCACAGCAACTGCTGGAAACCTGCTTGGCAGAGAAAGCATGGTTGAAAGGAGCGCAATGTATTTCATGCTGCCTGTGTGAGCTGAGTACGGCATCGGAGATGAGTACCCCAGCATGCCCCTCAGAAGCTTCCACAATCCTGCAGTGCCTCTGTGGGTCCACTGTAAGGTCCTGTGGTGCTTTGGTGAGCTTTGGGAATCGTGGTTTTATCCTGCATAAAACATATTGGTAAATATGCATATGGCAGAGGAACCAAAGTATGTGGGGAAATGAATAACAGTACATTGAAAACCAGGCAGATAAAAAGTAAGACAGCCCCCAATAAAATGATTTATTAAAAAAAAAAAAGGAGGGAGAAAAAGGACCTTATACCAAGGGTTCAAGTAGAAAATATTTGGAAATGAAGATGGCAACATGTGTACAAATATGCTTGATACAAATGATGTATTGAATGTTATAAGAGCTGTAAGAGCCCCCAATAAAATCATTGAAAAAAATTAAAAAGGAGGGCTAAGCCCCGGTGGCATAAGTGGTTGAGGCAGGACTGAGGCCCGAGGGCTTGGCTTTTCACACCCAGCAGCCGCTCTGAGGAGCTATGCTCTGAGGAGCAGTGCTGGGTGGCTCCCACAACCACGGGCTGAGCCCTGGTGGCCTAGTGGTTGTGTGCGGGACTGCACCCCACAGGGTTGGCGGTTTGAAACCAGCAGCAGCTCTCCGGAAGCAAGGCTGGGCTTCCTACTCCCACCAGGGCAGTGATGCCACACAAAAAAGCAAAAAACAAAAAAAATTAAAAAGGCAAAAACCTATTAGGTTGGGAAAGAAAGGGAATGAGATTGTAGTTCATCTCTTGACTCAACCAGAAACAGAATTTGCTTTGTTTGACCACATAACCCCTGCCTCTGATTGTAACCCCAAGGGTAATGGGGCAAGTGAAGTAAAAAGAAGTCAGGAGGGGTGGGGTAAGAAAGCTCGGTGCTCCCACGCACAGCAGGAGAGCAGCGCAGAGTGGCAGCACTGTTGCAGGAAAAAGGAACAGCCCAGGTCTGGGTTCAACAATGGGGCATGAGGGTTGTCTCTGGGAGCGAGATTGGGGTATTGGGAGTAGAACTGCCATTGCTTCCTTCATGCCTTTGGGTAATATCTGACTTCCAGCTCTAGGTGCATGCCTCACTTTGATAACATTCAAGAAAGAAACAAAACTGTTTCTAACAAATATAACCTAACAAATATAACTCAGCTGCTCCTTAAGATCTAGATCTATTTCACATGCAGCACAAAGTATAATAACTCTCTACAGAGTTCCACAAATCCTGCCCTGGGACCGCGCAGTGAATCACATTTTCAGAGTGCCTCTAGCCTTCCAGTTGTTGTCCTGGTCCTGGGCTTCGTGTCTTGCCCCTGGGAGTCCAGAGTGATGATTCACCTCTTCTGCCTCTCCACATCAACTGAGAACACCGAGGTTAGAGCCCAAGAGCTGTGGACCACAGCCCCCACATCAAAGTCCCGGGGCAGAGCAAACGGTTAGGGTTCAGCTTTTGGTTGGCAGTTCGAATCCACCCAGTCTTCTGCCACTGAAAACTCTAAGTGTGCTACGCCGACATAGGAGATTTGGCCAGCAGTTGGAAAAGATGGGTTTGGCTTGCTTTGGGTTTGTTTTCCAGGCCTGAGCTTCCACCTTTTGACTAGCTCCTGACTCGGATCCCACTCTGAGGGTGCCTGGGATGATCAACCCTTCTTCCCTACACTGGAGCCTTCCAGAAGAGAGTTGTAGCTTTAAGTAGTAACTTCTTCCCCCATAACACATGGTTCTACCACCATCCTAGCCTGCCCACTGATGACAGAACTGACACGTGGTCCCTCTGCATTTGTCTTGATGGCAAAGCCTCTTTCCCAGTGCCTGGTGCTTGCTGTGCTCTGGGTGTCTGCACACTGCAGGGGACCTTGCCACATGATCATTGATGAGTGAGTACATTCATCAGGTTGGTGGCACGAATGGTTTGCAACTTAGCTACCAGCTGGAAGGTTGGCAGTTCAAATCCACCTTGCTGGACCATGACGATCTGGAGATCGACTTCTGGAAGATTGCTGTTGTCATTAGGTCCCATTAAGGTGGTCCTGCACAGTTCTCATAATGGTTGCTATCTTTAAGCCCATTGTTGCAGCCCCAGATCTGCAAAATAAAATAATCTATTTTATTGAGGTTTTCCTCTTATTTACTGCCCTTCCACTTTAGCATGTATGAAGTCCTTTTCTCTAAACAATTGTAACAGTTTTATTGGCACTTTATTCATATATCATACAATTCAATAGTCTGATCATTTCAAGAAGAGTTGTATAATCCTTTCCACTATCAATTTTAGAACATTTTCTTCTTAAAGGTACTCATTGTTCCTGTATGAAGTCTTTCTAGTCTCTCTTGATGGTGTACCCACAGTACACAAGACTAGACAGTTGCAGATGACAGCCACGGAAAACCCTATGGGGTGATGTTCTACAGACTCCACCCAGGTGCAGTAGATACTCCTTTACAGCTCTGTGAGCTAAGGAAGCCCGAGACCAAGTGTAGAAGTGCTTTCAGCTGTAGAGAATTGTGCCTAATTGGTCCATACTGGCAGAGAAAAAACTTTGGATCCTTTGTGGACCCTGAAGAGGGTTCCCCTTCCCATGTTTGAAGCAACTTAGGTGATGTGTCTAGTCCCTGTAACATTATTCTAAGCTTGTGGTGAGCAAGAAGCCTTCATTCTTCTGCCTTCTTCCTGTAGCACTTAGCTCAGCTCTTGGGTGGACATCTCTGGTGAATCTGACCCTTCTCTGTGGGGAGATCAGGACCCCGCGCCGGTCCTCTTGGCCTCTTGAAGGGATAGATATTTCAAACTGGCGTTACCATTAGACTGGTTGGCCTGAGGGTAAGCTGCAGGTCTCTTTCTCGTGGGAACAGAGAAGGCAAGTGTCTCCATGGATGAGGAGCTCTCTATTGCTGGAGAACCCCTACATCTCTGGGTGAAGGCAGGGAACTGCAGGTCTGGGACCACAGAGTCAATATCATTGACAGAAGTTCAGGTGGTTGGCTCCTGCCTGGGCATGACAGAGCCCTCACCTAGGACCCATCCTGATCCCGGGCCCTGGGTGCCTGTCCACTGAGAGCAGCAGCTCCAGACACAATGTCCTCTGCCAGGCCACCACACTCTTTTGGGCAGCATTGTCCCTGCTGCCCAGGAGCTCAATCTTGCTGGAGACAGTTCAACTGCCCCAACCCCTGAAACCCAGCCAGCCCTACACTCTCCACTTGCTTCTGCCCAGGTCACTCGAGCTCAGGCCAGGCACACACATGAGCAGATCTGGGGATAACCCTTGTCTAGATTTCTCTCAGGGCCTGGCAGAGTGGGAAATGGCCTGACCGCAGGCCAGCAGTTTGAATGCGCCAACGGCTCCGCAGAACACACATGAGACTTCCTGCTCCTGTCAAGATTTACACGCACGGCAACCCACATTGACAGTTCTGCTCTGCCGGAAAGGGTCACTTTGAGTTGGAATTGCCTGAATGGCAGTGAGTTTGGTGTGACCTCCTTGACCTCCAGCCTATTGCTGCAATTTCCATTGCTGGCCTCAGCCTGTGGTAGGAACCACTCTCTTGCCAGTTGCCTTTCCTCAAGCATGACCCACCCCTCAGGCCCTTGGTCTGTTCAACTCAGAGGTGAGTGGCTCCTCTCTTCTGAGAGGGGAAGGGCGGGGCACGGAGCAGGCCTGAGCTTTTGCGTGGGAGACAGGGGGCTGACTGTGCAGGCCACTGGCCTGAGGCTGCTCCCAAGACCACCCCCTGCAGCTCCTCAGCCCTCCCATTCAAGTGGGGACACGGAGCCCTTCCCTGAGTGCCTCTGGGGCCAGTGTCCAGGATAAGAAGAGGGACAAAGGCCAATCACCCCAGACTGGTGCAGGCATTGGCTAAAAGCTGGGACCTTGACCCTTGTGCGTCTGCTTCCTCCTAACTCTGCACCCCCCCTCTCCCCTCCTCCCCCGCCGCAAGTATTCCCAGTTGCAAGTCCCTCCTCTACAGAACACATTAGGTTCTGTCTTCTTCAGAATCCTTCCTCCGTCCCCACAATCTCCCACCGGTCCATCAGAGGCAGCCTCTCCACCTGTTTGAAGTTTACCTGAAGGACACAGGGACATTGTTCTCCTCTCTAGCCTCACTGCTGCTGCCTTCTTAGGACCCGCTTCCAGAAAGCCCTCCAGTGACATCCAGGAGGAGGGACTCTGAGGGGGCATGCCATGGTCTCATTGCAGCTCCTCAGGCATTCTTCCTCAGCTGGTCGCTGTGAGGGCACAGGGGCTGAGGCTGTGCCTGGGCAGACATGTGTGGCTCCCTGGTCGTGGTCACTGGTCACCTCGCCCAGTTCTGAAAGACCTTGACAGTGACTCCTGCCTTCTCCACCCATCCAGCTGTGATAGCCCCCACCAGTGAGTCTGGCTCTCACTGCTCCCTGTGTCACAGCAGCGGCCAGGATCGATAGCCATGTAAACAGAGCTACGAGCCGAGTTGCTCAGTGTCCTTCCTAGTTTGGACATAATCCATAATACTTGGTTCCCAGGGCCCAGCTCCCTAGAGACGCAGGGTGCTCAGGGAGGCGTGTGTGGCCAGAGTGAAGTTACAGGGCCCCAGGTCTGTGGCTCTGGGAGAATCATAAGGAGGCTGAGTCAGCTGAGTGTCTCCCAGCACGGAAGCGCTGATCTAGGTGGGCACCCTCTCCCCCAGCACCAGGTGCTGGGACCCTCCCCAGGTTGCTCGTGGAGGTGGGCTGCCCTCCCACTGCAGTCCGTCCTGCTTGCTGAGAACAATTGACTAAGAAGGTCTGCTGTCGATACTGAGGCGTGGTCCTTGTGTGCAGACTCTGGTCAGGGATGTTTCAGGGAAACGGACTTCCCAGGGATGTGGGACTCAGCCGTGCGGTATCCTGGCAACCAGACCCAAAGCCAAGTCCTCCTGAGATCCCTGCTCCGGCCCAGCCCTGGGCAGAGCGGGCTTGACCACAGTGCCAAGCTGCCTCACTGCCCACCCACTGAACTGCCAGCTCTGTGGACTCCTGTCCCTCCCCTAGTTGCTTTCCCCTTCCAGAGTGCTTGCCCATCACCTGTCCTGCATTGCCCCACAGGTTCAAAGATGCTTCCCCCACTGGTCTTGGTTTTCCCCTCCACAATGCCTCACTTTCAGCTGCCCCTCCCCCAGATCTTGGCTCCCAGCTGCTCACATTCCACACGTCTCCTCCTCCAGAAATTTGTTTAGAGCTCCAACCACGGAGGTGACTGGGATGGGTGTTTGGAGCTTTCTAGACAGAAACTGCCCTTGCTCCTCGGCCTTTTGGCTAAGATCAAGTGTAGACAAACTGCCCTCAAGGGCCTTCTAGGCCCCCTTCTCTCTGAGCCCAGCCAGGCCCAGTGACCCTGGTGGGCCCCTCTGGTCCTCTGACCCCTTGGCCAAGAGTTGGAAGGGGAGGCAGCAGGGTTTTAAGAGGCTGGAAGAGACCCTAGCCCACAGCCTGCCTAACCCAGACACAGACTGTTTCCTGAAGTCCACTCACTTCCAGGTTGTTGGTCACCCCATCAAACCTCCTCCCCACCCACAGCAATGTTTTGGGGAGATATGTACCAGATTGGAGCCCCACTCAGGTCTCACCTTTGACTTTGAGCATCCCCTTTTCCGGTTTCAGGGAACATCTTTTCTGAGGAACCCTAGCTGTTGCTCGTTGGGCTGCCAACCTTGCAGCCAGCAGTTTGAGACTACTAGCTGCTCTGCAGGAGGAAGATGACGCTTTCTGGTTCTGTAAAGAGTTACAGTGAGGCGCATTCGAAAGCTCTCTCTCGCGCTCTCTCTCTCTCTCCTTTCTCTCTCTCTTTCTTTCTCTGAAAGCTCCTTCTGTATGGGGAGAGGGTGGAACAAGTGCAGGGAAATGCTTAAGGAGCAGTCCCTGGGGATCCCTTCTGACCACGGACCGGGGATAGGAATACACTCGCTCTCGTGCCAGATGCTTTGGAAAGTGGGTTGTTGTAAATGCTGTTTGGTTAAAATTTACATTTGATCTTCATAATGCATGTACATTTATCCTAGTTTTTCATATTTTCTGCTTTCTTTCTTATTTTTAAAAAATTTTATTGGGGGCTCTTACAGCTACTACAACATTCAGTACATCATTTGTTTTTTTTGTTTTTTTTTCAATCATTTTATTAGGGGCTCATACATCGTTTTTCACAATATATAAATAAGCATACTCGTCAAGCACCCTCACATGTCCACTTCTATTATTGTTCTCCAATCGTCCACCTTTTTCCCTTTAGCCCCTAATATCGGCTTATCCATTCCTTCCCCTCTTCCCCTGGTCTCTCCTTCCCTCCAACCCTCAATAGTTTATACATTGTTATTGTTTTATCATATCGTACACTGCCCGACCTCTCCCCCAACCCACTCCTTTGATGCCCATCCTTCAAATAAGAGCTTGTGTATATATCCTTGCTGTTGGTTCCGTCTCTCCACCCCCCCTTCCCTCCACCCTTCCAGTATCTCCACTCTAACCATTGGCCCGAAGGGGCCCATTCATCCTGGTTTCCCCATATCTCCAGCTCCCCTCTATGCCAGTGTGACTTCTCCAGTCCATCTGGATTTGCAAGGTAGAGTTGGGACCATGATGGTTGGGGGACAGGGAGGAAGGCTTCAGGAATCAGAGGAAACTTGTATGCATCATCACTGCCTGGCTGCC
>PVJH01014800.1:0-55760 GCA_004026705.1 Nesogale talazaci | reverse complement strand
GGGGGAGCAATAAGTGGTTAGGAATCGATGGAAAGGAGGGTTTGGGAGGTCTGGTCAGGATTAAGCAAGGACAATGAATATGAGAAAACAATGAAATGCCAATGAAAGTGGAACATGATGGTGGGACAGGAGGGAGATGGAAGGAAATAGAGGAAAGAGCTAGAAGGCAAAGGGCACTTACAGAGGTCTAAATATAGGTATGTCCGTACATAGATACGACTATCTATTATAAGTTGGGAATAAAATTAAGAACATAGCTATAGGCCAAATATTAGGGTAGCAGGTGGACCTTGGGCCCTCACCCTGGTGCTCCCTCAATGCAAGAACGCTTTGTTCTATGAATCTGGCATTCCTCGAGGTTCAATGGCCCAACACAATCACTGAAGTAAAATGGGTGCCCAAACAAATGTGGTGAACAAAGCTGAAGGTGCCCAGCCTTCAAAGGATCTATCAAGTGTCTTGAAAGCCTGAAGATAAACATTAGACCACTTACCTGAGAAGAGACCACAGCCACACAGAAGAAGCACAACAGCCAGTGTGGTCAGATGGTGGTAAAAGTGGTAAAAGGTCTAGGCAATAGACATCAAATGAGGCGGAAAAAAAACAAAACAAAACAAACATATATCACTGTGTGCATATATCCCCAATGTACCAATTGAGGACATGTAAGAGCATGAGCAAGGGTGGTGAAGAAAGCAGAAGGACCCAGCTATCAAAAGATAGAGCATCCGGGGTCTTAAAGGCTTGAGCACAAACAAGCAACCATATAGCTCAGAAGCAACAAAACCCACCATAAAAGAAGATCACTTATCTATGCGATCATGAGATGCTGAAACAATCAGGTATCAAAGAACAAAAATCAAAATCAATGGACCAAGTGACTCCCGATATCGCTGATGACAAATGGATACAAAGGCAAACAAAGTAGAAGAAACGATGGTACCCACCTAACAAATGATTGAATGCCTGGAGTCCACACATTTTAATAACCTTCTTGTATGTCACCCCGGGAAGACTCACTGCCATTAAGTAGATTTCAGCTCCTAATGAACCTAAATAGGATTTTCAATGCTTCCTACTCCCACCACCAGAGGGCAGTGATCCCCCCCCCCAAAAAAAATAGGATCTTCAAGGCAGACAACCTTAACTTCCTCCCTCGAAGCAGCTAGTGGGTTTAAACTATCACCATTAGAGTTAGTAATCCAACACTTATCTGTCAAACCACCAGACACTCTGAAAGAGGAGAAAGATAAGGCTTTCTTCCTTCACGCAAATTTATAGCTTTAATTGTGGTAGGGACCCTGCAAATGAATTTTAGGCTTCCTCTGTTATCCACAACCTTCAGTGGACAAGGTCCCCACATGGATGAAGCCTCCACGAATTCCCTCTGACCATAGTCTAGGGAGGTGGTTAGCCTTGCTGTAAAACAGAGAGCACTGTGCAGTTGACTGTGGCCAATGCCAAAACTCTTCTACTGCCATCACGTCTATTCCAACTCACAGTGACCCTGTAAGTCAGGATAGAATTGTCCCTGTGGGTTTACCAGATTAAAACTGTTTACAGACTAGAATGTCACATCTTTTTCCCATGGAGAGACTAGTGGTTTTAAACTACTGACCTTGTGGTTAGATTCAGAGCTCGTGGTTAACAGCTCAATATGTAACCACTACACCATCCAGGCTCTCTTGGCAGATGTCGTTGTGCTAAAATGTAATACTGTGTCATTTTATCTTCTTTTTATCTTCTTTTGTGGCCAATTTTAAAGTTGTTTCCGTTTCAGTATTGTCTGCTTTCTTTTCAATTGCAGTTTTTCTGTATTTTGTCTATTCATTTCATTCTTTGTGTGTTTCTTCTTTGCGTTTTGTATGATTTTCTGTATCTGATATCCAAGATAGGCTAATCTATACAGCCATTAGATTAATAATTACCTTGGGGCATGACAGGGGAGGATGGCGGGAATGGGGAGCTAACAATAATGAGTACAAGAAAGAAATGTTCTGGAATTGACTGTGGGGATGAATACATGAATCTTCTTAGTGTAACTGAATGGCCAAATTGTATGATATTGAAGTATATGCCAATAGAACTATTTTGAAAAAAAAAATTTTGCAACTTCGAAAAACCAAAGGCACTGTTCTATTCTGTGTTCTCGGTTCCCTATGGGTGAGACTTCTCCCAATGGTAGTGAGCTTAATTGGGGAAGAAAAGGAAAATGAAGCTTCCCTTTACCAGGAATACATCCCATGATTATTAATAATATTTACTGCTAGCACAGCTATTAGCTTACTACTTAGTCTTAAACCCTGGTCTTTACAGAAATAAAATTATCTGTTATAGACATGTCAAGATTAGCTGAGAGTACTAGGAAAAAAATGTTTAACCTGTCTCAAAATTCAGTATTTCTTAGAAATAAAATAGCATTTTTATGAGTATTCAGTGAAATCATCTATAACCTTTCTCCTATGCACCCAATGGTAAGCATCCTGTAAATAAGGCCCAGTCTGTACAGTTTGCTTCTGTATCCACAGCTCTTGGCACCATAACACTCCAACCTAGAACCAAGGGTTCTCATAGTGTTAAGTGTTTTCATAATGCTCACTGCCTACCTGCAATATAGCATCAGTTTAACTTCACATCAAATTTCCTTCCTGTCCATTTCATTGAATGGCCTACACTAGACCCCTTGGCTGCATAATTCACTGTCGATGGCAAACAGACAGGCACTCCTTAGGGCCCTGCACTAATGGACTCCCTCCCTTAAAGTAAATCAGGTCTTAGGGAAGGACAGTACTGTGAGGAAGCATGTTTCATCAACTGCAACTACAGAAACAAAGGTTGAGGCTTGAAAAAGAAATGGCAGGCAGTTGGGTCTGAGTGGGGCCACGGAAGCAGGGATTCAAAGTGAGACTGGAACAGAGTTTACAACAAAATCATGTGGTAAGTTTGATGCCCATGAAGTTAGACTTTATTCTTTGGGAGCCACAAAGAGTGTTGGAAAGATGAGACTTATTAGAGTCTCAACAAAATATAAATCATGCAGCATGCCCACTGTGGAGAGCTGGAGGCAAGTGGCCTGTTTAAAAGGCTATTGAACAATTCAGACAAGTAGCCTGCTCGAATTCAAGCACCGAAAAAGAATCACAGTGAACACCATTAAATATTTTCTATAACTCATTCCAGGGAAAGACCCTTGGATGACCTTGCATTCTGCTGTGCAACTTTGGCAAGCCACATCACTTCTCTGGTCCTCCCTTTTCCTTATCTGTATAATGAGAAGCTTGGATCAAAGGACTCCTCCTAGTACTGCATTTCTATTTGCCTTCTGGAAATTAATTTCCACATTTCCAAGCACTTGTAAGAAACTGATAAAGCGTGTTGATTGAAACCAGAAAAATTTGGGGCCCAGGGAGACCCCACCACAATTCTCCAGATGTGGACCATTACCATTTAGCACTAAGGACAGCCAAGAAGCTAAAACAGAATTTTCAGGGGAATAACTCCATAGCAGGCATTTTTCCTTGCAGGCTTAAATCAAAGGCCTATGGGAATAAAGTATCCCCCACAAGGAGATAATGGTATTTCTCCTGGCCTGGCAACACACTGGACGTGGTGCTTCTGCTGACATTTCTCCAAGCCACTGGCCTCAGAGACTACAGTGCATTTCCAGAAGTAGCCAGTCAGCTGTCAGAGAGTCGGAGAGTAATGGAAAAGAAAAAGAATATGGAAGCCTGACACCCCCCACACACACACACCTTGCTGATGTCTCCTTGAATCTTGGTGACCAGGACCTGGAAAGACAAAAGCAAAATTGAATAGGAGAAAGAAACCAAAAATGAATAGGAAAAAAATGAGCAGGTCAAAAATAGAACAGAAGAAAGATCTTAGAAGCAGAAACATGTCAGAGGACAGAGAAAGTGAAGTGCAGTGAATGGAGAGACATGTCTAGCTGCGACTAGAATTCAGGGTCACCTTTGTTTTTAGGTACAGAATAGAACTTAGATCTTGGGGACCTTTCAGCTCTCATGTTCTAGACTTCAATGTCCCCAGTATCCATTGCCACGTTTTTCATCTTCATAAACAGAAATTAAATGCTTCCAGAACATACAATCTCTTATTCTTTACCTCTGATCGCTACTATCAAGCTAAAATATGTATGCACTTGCCTATTATACATTGCCTTTTGTTATATATATATATATATATGCACTGGTGGTAGAGCGGGTTTTGTATTAAGCTGATAACCACAAAGCCAGTAGTTCAAATTCACCCCAGTAGAGAAAGATGAGGCTATTAACTCCTGTGAAGATTTGAAGTCTCAGAAACACACCGAGGCAGCTCTGCTCTGTCTCTCTAGGCTTGCCGTGCATCAGCATGGACTCAATGGCAGTGAGTTTGTCCTTTTGTACTTATCGATAGGTGCCATCGACTTGGCATGGATGAACAGAGACCCTGAGCACAGCAGCACAAAACACTGCTCATCCTGCACGACCCTCACAATTGTTATGCTTGAACCCATTGTGCAAATGCAGTTTTCTGAAGGCCTTCCCTTTTTCACTGCTCCTCTTCCTTACGGAGCCGCATGTCCTTCTCCCGATGCTCGACTCTCCTGACAACACGCCCAAAGTATGTGTGCTTCCTCTAGGTTATAGTATATTCATATCATATTTGTCCTGTACGATTGACTTACTTTGACTCAATAAAATAAGTGTGTTTTGGTAGATACATCAAATAAATTTTCATAAAGTGGATTATTCCAATTCATAGTGACCTGAGGCAGTCAGGGTGGAAGTGTGTCCAATGGTATTCTCAAGGGCTGATTGCTCAGCAGTCAATCATTAGACCTTTCCTCCGAGGCTTCTCTGAGTTGATCTCAGTTGCCAATCTTTGCCTTCAAAGCTACTGGCTTAACTGTTTAAGCCACTAAGGGACATTAATGATAAATTAGGCTTCCATTAAAAGGTGAGAAAAAGATAAAAGATGCCTCAGAGATACAGCTGGAGGATCAGCTATAAGAAAATGTGAAAGAAAAAGAGGCCAACACCCATTAAGGATGGCTCTCTCTCTCTCTCTCTCTCTCTCTCTCTCTCTCTCTCACTTCTCAAATCTTTGAATATGCCCATACCTGTAAGTTAGCCTGTCCAGGTGATGGTTTTCTTTGTGCAAACAATATGCCTGGCTTACAAAGGAAATGCTCTTCTGCTCACTCATCCATCCCATGGTATTATTGGCTGTCTGCAGTTCAAGGAACAATATTTGGCATGGAATAAATAACAGATGTAATCAAGACGTCACACTGTGTTTTAATAGCCTATTCATTTCCTTTGCTTTCTCCCCACTAGACTATAAACTCTGTAAGGGGGGAGTATTTTCTGAGAATGGGGCAATAGGACAACTTAAAGTAACACTTTAAGGCAGTGGGTGGTACTTGAGGAAAACTTACTGGTGAAACCTTCAAGTCAAATTGAAATTTCTATGACGAGGTAAAATAGATTAGGGAACATTTGGAGAAGGGTTCTTGCCAGGAAAGCACTATAGACAAAAGGTCAGGGGTAAAGCTGAAGAACTTTTGAGGAATTGATAGACTGTAGAAGGTTCTCAATACTTGATACCACCAGCACTTTAAAACCTGTGGAATTTTGCGAAGCTATGCCAACACATGCCACGTCACTTAAAGGAATGAGGTGACTGTGAACCTCTGGAGGGGAGGTGCACAAAGATAGGACGGAGCCACACTTCTGACATTCGTGTCTGTTGTCAGCCATTCATTCATTCCCAGATCATTCACCGACCTTCCTGGTAGATTTCCAGGAGGTAGCTCTTGATGTGTGGTTTCTTCACAGCTCCTCTTACATTATGGCCCAAGAGAAGTTGACTAGAGGGTAGTTAAACCAAAAAGGGACTTTTTTAAAACGGAGTCTCTAAATCTACACTGAATATGACAGACACCTGGGTAAAATATTGGAACCCAAGTTATCTCTTGGCTTGAGGCCCATTAGGAAAGACCTTAGGGGCCTGCGTTAGAGATCAGAACTGCCCTTCCCCATTTCTTATGCAGGTTCTCCAAGGGGATAATAAACTGCTTTGAATATCACAAACCCTAAGCAACCATTAAAACAACAAAACCATGAGGTAAAGCTAATGAGCTAACAGGGTGAAAGAAGTGGAATCAAAAAGAACACTCAGCCCCAGAGAAAGCAGAACATAAGCAAAAGGGAGACAAAGAACAGATGGCACAAATAAGTGATAAATGTAAACATATTGGTAATCACATTAAATGCAGATAGACTCATAGCCTATCTGCAGAATTATAAGCAAAGTTTTAGCAAATTGTATCGAACAATATAAAAAATGGTTAGGTAGCATGATCAAAGGAGGTTTACCTTAGGAATGTAAAGTTGTTTTATCGTTTGAAAAAATATCAATCTACAAAATTTACTTTATTGACAAACTAGGTATACATACAAAACAAATATACACACATATACACATGCATTCATCTCAGTAGATTAAAAACACATTGACAGAATCTAATATCTATTTCTGATAAAAACTCTCATCAAACTAGAAAAAGAAGAGGGATTCTTTATCCTGATAAAAGGCAAATATGAAAATCCTATAGCTAAATTTATACTTAGTGATGAAGAGTAGAATGCTCTCTCCTTACAATCACTTCTATGCAGCAATGTACTGGAGGTTCTACAAAATGGAATCAGGGGAAAAAATGATTGGAAAATAAGAGATGAAACACTTTATCCACTGAACATATAATATGGTCATCTATGTAGAAAAATGTTGGTGCTTGGCAAAAATGCTACTATAATTGGTAAATGGGTTTAGCAAGATGATAGGACCTATTATTAATATTGAAAAATCCACTTATGTCTATATAATAGCAATAAGCATTCAGAAAATCGATTTTAAGGCAATTTACAATATCATCAAAATATGACATGCATAAGCTATCAAAAATATGGAAAAAACTTACTTGAAATGCTAGGGAGAAAAAATAAAGGAGGTCTAAATAAATTGAAGAATTTAATTGAAAAGAAAACCCAACTGGACTTACAACTGGACCAATATACAGCATCATGATAAATGGAGAAAACTTTGAGGTTGTCAAGAATTTTGCCTTCTTGAACGCACAGTCAATGCTTCTTGAAGCAGCAGTCAAGAGATGACATAGTGCATTGCATTAGGTAAATAAGACCACTTTAAAGTATTGAAGACAAGGAGGTTACTTTTAGGGCTAAGGTGCACCTGACCCAAGCCATGATACTTTCAATGACCTCACATGCATGTGAAAGTTAGGCCTTGAATAAGGAAGCCCAAATCAGAATGGATGTGTTTAATTTATGATGTTGGCATAGATTATTAAAAATACCATGGACTGCCAAAGAACAAACATCTGTCTTAGAAACAATACGCTCCTTAGAAACTCACATACTTTGAACATGTGGTCAGGGGAGACAAGTGCCTGAAACAGGGCATCATGCTTAGTAAAGTGGAGGGTAAGTGAAAAAGAGGAAGACTCCATGAGATGGATGGACACAGAGACTCCAGTCACGGGCTCGAACATCAGAGCCATTGTGAAGATGGTGCAGGACCAGGCAGTGACGTGTTCTATTGTTTGTTAGTCACTATGACTTGGGCATCAACTTGATAGCACTTAAGAAGAACAAATAAATGAACGATGGTGCTTGTTCAGTGATCAGCTCACTGAATACTGCCATTCTGAAGTCTTCCCACTCTGGCCTATTGAATGAACACAACCCCAAGCAAAATCCTAGCAGGCTTTTTGTTGAAATTGCTAAGCTGATGCAAAGATCTATCTGGGTAGGAAAGACCTGAAAGAGTCCTCAACCCCTCCACCCCAGAAAAAAACTTAGTTGAAGAACAAAGAGTGCTAACACTAGGTGATATGAAGATAAAAAGCTACAGAAATAAACTATGATATTAACACAGATAAATAGAACAGAGCTGAAGAGAGAACCCAGGAGTAGATCACATATAAGTAAATAACAGATGCGTGACAAGGAGACAGTGGGAATTCAGGGGAGTAAGTATAGTCTTTACAACAAATGATGCTGGAGGGATTAGATAGTCACATGCCATATGCCAAAACCCCAAGATTTATCCATGCTTCACATCACATACAAAAATTAACTCCCATGCATTTTATATAAAACTTAATTAAAAGCCTAAACTAGACAAGTTTTAGACGAAAAGGTAGGAGAAAATCTTTGTAACTTTGATTCAAGCCAAGATTTTCTAGATATGGCATGATCCATTAAAAAACAGACTGATAAATTGATACCGATACTGCAAAGAGTATGAGAAATATAAACCACAGATTGAAAAAAATATATTTTAAAAGCGTATATCATATAACTGACTTCTGACTGGAAAATACACAGAACTCTCAAGACACAATGCTACTAAGCAACTCAACTTTTTTAATATACAAGAAAATAGAACTACCACACAAAAAAAATCCTTGACTGGCAGATAAGTACATTATTAGTGATTAAGAAAACGCAAACTAAAACCCTAATGGGAGACCACTACAAACCTACCACAATGGCTAAAATGTAAGAGGCCGACTGTACCCAATGCTCATGAGAATGTGGAGGATCTGGAATTCTCGTACACTGCCGGCTGGATGTAAAGTGCTACAACCACTCTGAAAAACAGTTGGACAGTTTATTACAAACACCTTCCATAAAATCCAGCCACTTTATGCCTATGCATCTACTCAGGAGAAAAGGAACACAAACCCATACAAAGACATGGATATAGATGTTCCCAGCAGCTTTATTTATGAAGGTCCAAAACTGACAAGGACCTGAATGTCCATCTAGAGGTTGAATGGGTAAGTACACTGTGGCATATCCAATAGAATATGACTCAGCAATAAAGAAGAATATGATATTGGCACACCCAACAATATCAATGCCCCCACGTATGATATTGCCAGGAGAGCAATAAGACTTTCTGCTCCCCAAAGATTTACAGCCTCAGAAAGTCTACTCTGTTCTACAGGATTCCTGGAAGAAGAAATTGACTCAATGTCCATGAATGAGTTTTATGATGTTGTTATATGAAAAACCCAAGTTTAGAATATAAAACCCAGGAGAAATTCACTAAAAATGCAGAGAATTTGTAGACAAGAGAAATTCGTCTGCTATGGGTGATGTTTTAAGAGAGAAGAGAAATAATATTTATTTGGGGCCTACGACAAGCCAAGAAAATCCACTGTATATTATTTATCTCACTTCTCTCACAGTGAAAACTGAGTCAGTTGCCTTCTTGAGCCTCAAAATCACACAACTAAATGGCCAGTCCCAGACATTAACCAGTAACATCTGACATCTAAATACATGTTATTTCAATTAATGGAAGTAACTGCAAGTTAGGACAAGAGAAATAATTTTGTTATCAATCGTGATGGGCCAAGTTATGCTGAAATAACACCCCAATTTTTCAGCAACTAACTCCCCAGAAAAGATACTCCTTTTGGTCTGGCAGTTTCCCCTCATGTTGACTCAGTATTCAAGGATTTTTCAATCTTACAACATCTCCATTTCAATGAACATCAGGAATTTCACAGCAAGGGAAAAGACCACAAGGAATGTTGTTGTTGTTGTTGTTGAGTGCCATTTAGCCTGTTCCAACTCATAATGACCCAAAGTACAACAGAATGAAATGCTCCCGGGTCCTGTCCCATCCTCACAATTTTCCTTATGTTGAGTTCATTGTTGTGGTCACTGTATCAAGCCATATTGTTAAGGGCCTTCCTCTTTTTGACTGTCCCTCTGCTTTAGCAATCATGCTGTCCTTCTCCAGGAACTGGCCTCTGCAGATATATCCAAGGTATGAGAGACAAAGTCTCATTATCTTTGTTTATAAGGAGTACTCTGACTGTACTTCTTCAAAGACAAACTTGTTTATCATTTTGCCAGTCCATGATAATTTCAATATTTTCTAGTGCTATAATTCAAGTGCATCAATTCTTCTATGATCTTCCTTCTTCAATGCCCAACTTTCAAATGCATATGACGTGATTGAAAATACTCTGGCTTGGGTCAGGCACACCTTAGTCCTCAAAATAAACTCCTTGCTCTTCAATACTTTATAAAATTCTTGCAAAGCAAGTTTACCTTGACTGTTTCTTCCGTGAACATTGATTGTAGATCCAGGCAAGATGAAATCCTTGACAACTTCAATATTGTCTCCATTTTTCATGGTGTTACATCTTGATCCAGTTGTGAGGATTTGGGGCTTCTGTACATTCACTTGTATATCATACTGAAGGCATCAATCCTAGATCTTCATCAGCCAGTGCTTCAAATCCTCCTCATTTTCATCAAGTAAATTTGTATCATCTGCATGCCATAGGTTATTAATAAGTTTTCCTCCAATCCTGATGTCACATTCCTTTTTCATATAACCCAGCTTTCTAATGATTTGCTCAGCGGACAGATTGAATAACTATGGTGAGAGGATACAACCCAGTCACATACCTTTCCTGATTTTAAACCAGGAAGAACTCTCTCAAAATATAAAGACTCCACCCAGAAATAGCATCTGTCATTTTTACTCTAATTTCCCTACCCAAGTCAAATCACATAGTCTTTCCTAACATCATTGGCTAGAAAGACAATCAAGCCATGTGCTTGGAAGGAGGACACTAGAAATACTAGTAAGTGACAAAAATTTTTCTCTTGGATCTCTATCATGAATGATATTTAGAATCACCTGAAGGAAGAGAATGCTCCACCATTAGTCACAAGACAACCTTGGAAACCTTGTACATAGAGTCTACTAAAGCCTGTAACAGAGAGCTCTATGATCCCAAGAAGTCTAAGTCCAGTCTACAAGCTGTTTGAAATGGTTAAAAAGGCTTATGTCCTGAGTGCATAAGCCTGTGTGACTCAGCATTGCATCTAATTCAAAGGGTGCTTGTTTTGCTAGCTGCACTTTAGTCTACCCCTGACTATAGTGACCCTATGAACAGCAGAACAAAATGCTACCCAGTCCTGTATGCTTTCCAGATTGGCTGCAGACAGTAGTTTTGTAACCCCTAGGATTTTCCTTGGCTGATAACTTTGGGAAAAGGTATAGTTTAGTCTGGAAGTCTCACTGAAATCTGTTCAACTCCATAGAACCACAATAGCCCCCCACCGACCGTTGGGTGGTGGCTACACATAAGATTCATTGACTTGACTAGGAATCAAACCCACGTCTCCCACAAGGATAATGAAAATTCTATCACTGAACCACCAGTATCCCCTAAAGGGGACTTAAAACCGATCTCATCGTGCTGTAAATAAAGATCAGTACATGTCTTTGACTAACTCTGCAGGTGAGAATCTTCTATTCACATCCCTACAACCAATCAATCAGTTATTACTACCCCACAGGACAGCTCTACCAAAACATCTTCCCAACAGCTGGAAGGCCAACATGCTGACTTTGCAAAAATCCCCTTTTAAATTCCTACTTTCTTAGAAAGTGGTTCTGGCCAATGCTGAGCAGTTCACACCAGATGGGATGCATTTACACAGAACCTGGGCCAGCGGACTCCATCCCTTGTGCACTGTTACAACACATCATCTAGGTTGGACTAGCAACACTCTCTGAAGCTCTTCTTTTCACACCTGTCACTTAAAACAACTCTTGTGGATGCTTTTAGTGCATGAGATTTTCCTGATTAAGAAAAGATTTTAAAACAAATACACAGTTATTTTTTTCCCTCACCATATGTGCCATACCCTTCACATACTCATGAACTAGAATCATGGCCAGAACGATGATGGCTAGTCTTGTGTGTCAACTTGAAAGTTGGAGCTTGGTCCTGTCCATTCCCTATTTAATTGATGTGAGAGAACATATTCTGACTACAACCACGTGACAGTTAGGGTTGTTTATTTGTCCAAATCCTTTCTTTTCGGGAATTAGAAAATTAGTCTTTAAATTCAAGACTCTCCATTAGAAAGATGTTATGCTGCAGACTGAGTTTTTCAAGAAATGGACTCAGGAATGGAAAACAGCAAGCAGGAAATGAATTAGACTATGTTCTTAATATCTGTACCTGTGGGAGAGAATTGAACAATTGGACAGAGGGTAAAAACAGACTCCAGCTAAGACATCAACAAGGGTTCTAACGGGCCTGGGCAGCGAGTCCAGGAACTGGAGTTCACCAGGGTGCTATAGCAAAGACAGCAGGCTTTCACCATTGACCAGTCCTTGGGTGTTAGTTGTCCAAGGCAGGAAGAATGAGTTTGTGTGTGTCAGCAGGTGAGGATAATTTCTAGATAGAGCCAACAGATTTTTCAGCCATTGGAAAGCAAGTCACTCATTCTTTAAAAATTATATAGGTGGACCACCAGAGCATTCACTAGATATTTTAGATACACAACTAGATATTAAGTTCAAATTCTGAAGCCTTTAGGAGGTGCAAAATGTCGACATGTTTGGCTGCTCACAAAAAGACTTGAATGCCAAGTCCATTCAGTGGCATCTTGGTAGAAAATCTTATGTATTCCTAAAAAGTAAGCCACCAAACACTCCTTAGAACCCAGTTCCTCCCTGACACAGGAAATGTCACCGAGAGTCTGGATGAACTTAACGGGAACTAGTAACTAGTTCCAGTGAGGTGGTGTCATGTTGCGCTTAACTCATGGAGTTTAATGAGTAGTTAGGTGATCTTTAGTCAAACAGAACTAAACAATTGAAAAATCACAGGAACTATGCACCTCGATAAAGATCAAGCTTCCAGTCAAGCCTTTGTCATTTCTGATTTCTCACATCTGTAACAAAATAAAATCCATTGTTGTCAAGTCTATTCTAACTCTTTTTTTAAAGTTATTCTATTGGAGGCTCTTACAGTTCTTATAACATTTCTTATATCAATTATACCTAGCATATTTGTACTAAAGTTGCCATCATTTCCACAACATTTTTACTTAAGCCTTCACTATAAGTTTTTTAATCATTTTATTGGGGGTTCATACAACTCCCATCATGATCAATACATACCTTTATTGTATGCAGACCATATTTGCTCATTTGTTGCCATGATCAGTTTCAAAAGATCCTCCTTCTACCTTGGTCCCTAGTACCAGCTCCCCATATTTCCCCTCCCTCTATACTCCCCCTCCCCCATGAAGCCTTAATGATTTACTAATTGTTACATGCACTGTCCGTGTGTCCCTTCACCCACTTCCCCGTTGTCCATACCCCAGAGAGGAGGTCATGTGTAGATCCCTACAATAGGTTCCCCCTTTCTACTCCACCTTCCCTCCACCCTCCTGGCATCACCACTCTCACCCCAGGTCCTGAAAGGATCATCTGTCCTGAATTACCCCTGTTCCTGGGTCCAGTGTACATCCCCTGACTCTTAACACCCTTAAAAGGCTATAGTAGAACAGCCCTGTTGAGTGTTCAAAGTTGTAAACCTCCTCCTTTCTTCCCTCCCCACCTCTGCCTCCTTCCATCCTTAAAAAAAATGTTTAGCAGCTGTATTGACATATAATTCACATACCATACAATTCAATAGGCTAAGCATATTTAAAAGTCATGAAACTATAATCACAATGAATTTTAGAACGTTTTCTCTTTCTTCTTATTATTAGCTCCTCATTTCCTCCAAACTTTCCTCCCATAATCCCAAGAAACTATTAACTCAGTTTCAGCCTGTTTAGATGTACCTATCCTGGATTCCATATAAGGAAAACATGTAAACAAAACAAAAAAACCCACAACAACAACAAAATTAAAGAGAGACAATCTCAACTGAAAAGAAAGAAGAAAATTATCAAAGCTAGAACAAATTTTAAATGGGTCAAAAAATAGAACGAACAGCAAAGTGTTGAAATTTAACCTAACTACATCTGCATTCGTCCAATTCCCAATGAACACTAACAAGTGTTCTGCTAACAAGTCTGCTAACAAGGCTATTCACATCCCTGGTTTATGATCAGAGGACATTTGGTGGAAACTTAGTGCATGAGGGGCCCTGCCAAATGGATTTGGGGCCTTCATTTTCATCCTTTGCCGTGCTAACTAGGCGCTCAGAATTTAAGCTCGAATACCATTCCCTCCTCTGGTCTTAGATTTTATGATTTACAATCCTTGGATCACACTGGCTGGTGTACTTCCATGTGGGCTTAGCTGTCATTTTATTTAGATAGCTGATTGTTTTAAGAAAAGTTTTGAGGCTCCAGACCCTCTTCTTTCTGATAGCTGGGTATGGTAAAGATGATCAATTTTATATTTGACAAATGGTGCACATTTTGTTTCAACTTGTCCATTCCTAGCTCCTCAATGTGCCACCATGTACCCCACTTCTTCCCTGTGTTTCCTCTTTCCATTTCTCCCACCTTTTGAACTCTGTCCTTGGGAAAATTCTGTATTATTTTTTTACCTTAAATGATCAATTATTCTAAAGTATGTGGGTCTCACTAATGTTATTGCTTTCCTTATTGATCTGTCTACAGTTTTGCTGAAACTTAAAGCTTAGTAAATAAGTCTTTATGGGGGTATACTGCCACATCATTCCCCTGTAGATTAACTGGCAGATTCAGACTGCTGTCCTTGCGTTAGCGGCCAAGAGTTTAACCATGGATGTAGCAAGACTGCTAAGCTATACTACAATGCTGCACAATTATTTAAAATTTAGTCTGTGCTAGCATACAAGTGGAAATTGTAAATGGATTCATCCCACTTCAATGCATGTGGCTATATTCCTAAGAAACTACTAGACAAAGAGCCCAGTGCTGTAGATCATTCTGAGTCTTCAAATCAGACCAATTCATCAACAATCACCAACATGGATAAGCCCTATTTACTTTGCTCAGATCTTCACTCTCATTCCTATATAGAAAGAAGTGTTTGCCTCCTTCGATATTTCTTTGATCCTATTGACTTCTGGAAAGAACTAAAAAAAGTGTGATTTCCCAAAGCAGGGTCTTCATTCACGATGCTTCCATCTCATAATCACTCCATGATTCTTATTTCAGGAATGCCTCAGATAACCTCTGGATCCAAGTTCAGAAATACCTGCAAATTTTGTATATTTCATCACCTACCTTCTGCCCATCACCCTCGAATGGGTTTCGTCAGGCTCACTGAAAAGGAGACTGGACATTTCTATCTTATTTCTATTCCACAGGACCTACAAGGAAAGGAGATGACAGCAGCACTTAAAGGCAGATCATGTGGATCCTGGTTTATTGCCCATCCATGCACATCACACCACTTCTTATGACGGAAGCATCCTCGCCAGCACTTTACAGGATGACAAGGAACACACTGAGTAGGCCACAAAAGTATTGGCCAGTAATAAAAGTTAATAAACCAAGAAAGGGAAGACTCATTGAGGATCCACAGGAAGAAACTAGGAACTAGGGGGATACATGATCCCATGTGCTCTGACCAGCACCCTATAAAATATGCCTCATTTCTCTGTCATGTAGCTGAGTCAATGATGGGATGAAGAGATGTGGTCCAAATCAAGTGGCCACTATGACACAGAACTGGGACCTCCTTGCACTGCCCCAGTGGCTTATTTGATGACTATTTACTTTATAAAATCTCTTGGATTAAAGAACTTTTAGGAGCTTTTTAAGGAGGTACTTGGAACGCTCTTTGCCACATGCACTCTGAATGTGCAGTCTGTTCTCGCTCTCTCTCTCTCTCTCTCTCTCTCTCTCTCTCTCTTCCCCTCCTCCCCCATACCCCTCTCTCTAGGAAAACTGATCATCTAGTAAAACATATTTTCCTTAGAGATCATTTAAGGTACAGCAGATTGCCAAATATTTCAAGTGAGAGAGAAATAAGACGTGGGGCTGAGATGAAAAGAAAACATCCAACCAATCTTAAAGGGCCTGGGAAAGGCTCTGGGCAGGTCTCCCTGCCCCAGCACAGACTTCCACACAGCATTTTGAGTTGGCAAACCCTTGGGATCCTGAGCCAAGGTGGCCGAGCCCACCTTTTGCCAATCTCTGGAGCCCTCTCAAACCCTACTAACTGAAAACAAACTAATGACTCCCACCCCCACATCTCGGTGTGTTCGAATTTCTTTCCTTCTTGCCAAAACTTTGTTTCCCGTTTCTAAAAAAAAAAAAAAAAAAAGCCCTTAAAATGTCCCTTTTTAAAAATGACTCCCTGAGACAGTTTAAACATCAAAGAGCTCTTAGAAAGTAAGGTTGTGTTTGGTTAAATGTGCATGGATTTTTATTGGAATGGAGCAAAAGAAATATGGACAAAACCAATGATTCCAGTGGGGGGGACATGCTGCAAGGATCCTTTGCATGGTCCCATCTGCTCATTGAACAGCTGAGGGTCTTGAGGCACGAAGAAGAAAAGTGAATGACTTATGGTCTCACAGAAAGAACATCTGAACCAGGCCTAAACCCAAGATCTTCATTTTCAATCTGGAGCTATTTACTTACATCTGCCAATTTCTTCTACCATTGAAAGTTATCAGATTTTTTTCAAAGGGAAAAGTAATTTAAAACTTGGAATACCCTGAGGAAGTTAATAGGAACTCTGATGTTTCTTAAAAGTGTTTGACCACCATTTACTGAGCATGTATTGTGTGCTAGGAATTGTGCCAAGCACGTGCAGGGTGCATCATTCATTTAATGACCACAACAGCCCAACAGGATATTTACTTTCATCTCTCCATCTTATGAAAGGAGAAGGGGTAGATAATAGGGTGCTTGTTGGCATTCCCCATTCACTAAAGAGATGTAAATCAAAAGCACAATGAGATCCTACTTTACCCCTCACCCCCTTGTAGAGGTACAATTTTTAAAAGGGGAAGACAGCAGGCGTTGGTGAAGATGTGGAGAAATTGGAAACGTCACCTATTGCCAGAACTGCCACAAAACACAGCAATCTAAATTCTTGGTCTATAACCAAAAGAATTAAAATCAGAAGCATAAAGAGGCTTGTACATCGATAATCATTGAAACATTTTTCATAACAGTCAAAAAGACTTGTTTATTGATGTTCATGGAAATATTTTTCACAGTAGTCAAAAGGTGAACAATGTTCATGAGCAGGTGAATGGATCAGGAAAATATAGTTCATACATATGATGGAATACTACTGAGCCTTAATGAAGAATCAAATCCTTACACATACTTAATCTTGAAATCATTTCAGTAAGCGAAATAAGTCAATCACAAAAGGACAGATACATGATCCAGCTGATATGAAATAGACAAATGTATAGGCACCAAAGATTAGTAGTGGTTACAAGGAGCGAGAAATGAGGCATCTTATATAAAAAACTCTGAGTTTCTGTTGACAGTTGAAGAAAATTAGAAAATGAATCGTGGTGATAATTGCACAACATGAGGGGCATAGGTCATTGACTTGTATATTTATAATAATTATTGAATTGGGAAATTTCTCTTTTATTTATAATCACAAAGTAATTGGAAAAAATTGATTAGCGAAGAGAAAATGGGGAAAGAGAAGCCAATGATTCAAGTTCTGGTTTAAATTTTTGCTCTATTTTCTGGATATCTATAATGTATCATTCACTTTCTAGTAACTAGTAACAGGCTTCAGAGCCCTTTTAAGACCTGGGTGTACTATCATGTGCAGTGCACAAATGAGAAAATCAGATCAGGAAGAATTGGCTAACTGGCCCAAATCACCACCAGCAGTCGTAGAAGTAGGCCTTAGACCTAAGGTGGACATCACAGCCTGTTCTCTATTTCCCAGGTTGTTTTAAGAATCAAATAAAATCTTGAAGGTGAAACCCTCATGATATCCTGTAAATAATTTAAAGGATCATCATTTTTGAAGCTAAATTATTCTATTTCCCTAAATTTCTACCCTTTTAGCAACAGGAGTCTAGAGGCAGGCAAAGACAGGAGGCCCAGATCTCTCTGCTGAAAAACATTTTCCAAATAAAAGATTTGATTGAGCACACACTTGTTTTCCTTGGGCTGATCTCAACCGCACAAATGTTTAATTGGGTTGGAAAGTCTACATGGGTTTTATGCTGATGGCCATTGTTCCAGACAAATGAGAGACAGAAGGTTCTGTTCACTGACCCTGCAGAGGAGAGGGAAGATGGAAAACACACAGAGAGTAGTCCTGCTAGATCTAGTTCATAAAGCAACTGCTACTTTTTGTTTATTTGTTTTTTCAACACTGCTTCAGGAGCATTTCTGTGAGCTGTACCTTATTTCCATTGTTGCTGAGGGTAAAGGAGTCAACTCTGACTGATAAGAGAATAAAATGTTCAATAAAAAATCCTTTTGCATGAAAGAATGGAATATTGCCCTATCCCGCACCATCTTCACGATGTGTATATAAGTCTATTGTTGTGGTTATTGTATCAGTTCTTATAGAGGTGTGGTTCTCAACCTGTGGGTCATGGTCACCCCCCAACGTGGGGGGTGGGATCAAACAACCTTTTCACAGGGCTTGTCCAATGATTCATAACAGTAGCAAAATTACAGTTATGAAGTACCAACAAAATAATTTTATGGTTATGGGGTCACTACAGCATGTATTGTTGTACAACATGTTTGTTGTACATGTTGAGCTCTGTATTAAAGGGTTGTGGCATTAGGAAGATTGAGAACCACTCATCTAGAGAAATTTACAGAGAGGAAGGAGATGCCAGCTATTCCTGCTGGAGATCACAGCTATAAATCCTTATCCCTCTAGCCCTCAGGGATCTGACCTTTCTGGTCAGATTGAGTCTACCCTTCTCTCTTCTCTACAACAATTCATACCAGTTTAAAAAGCATCAGCTCGGATCTGTAGCAGCGAGGCATGCCTCAGAGAAATGGAAGGGCCCGTTCCAGGTTGTGGTGCTAGGGGAGAATATTGAAAGTACTGTGGACTGCTAGAAGGGCTAACTAATCTATCTAGGGAGAAGCAAGGATGGTCAAACCTCACCTTACCCACTTTGGGCATGTTGCCAGGGGTGAGCAGTTCCTGGAGAAAGTTAATGTGATTGGCAGAGAGGGAGGGGAAAAAAGAAAAACCCTCCAAGAGATGGGTTGCCCCTGTGCCTGCACGACGGGCTCAAGCATAGGAATGATGTGAGGATGGTGCAGGACTGTGCGGTGTGCTATTCTGTTGTGCATTAGGTTACTAAGGGTTGGAACCGATTCAATGGCACTCAGCAAGAATAATAGCAAGAAAGTCAATGTCATCATCATAATAATGTAAATATCAAAATTCAGTGAGTCAAGTGACTTTTTTGACTTCCCAGCATACAAAAAAAAAAGTTAGGTTTCCTATCACCTGTTCATTGCACCATAACATTGTGAAATCATGTGAAGTATTGTGAAAATTACCGAAGTGTGACCCTGAAACAGGAAGAGAATCTATGTTAGTGGGGAAAATGGCGTCAATCAACTTGCTTGAAAAGCGCTGCCCCCAACTTTTCATTTGTGAAAAATGAAATATCTCAGCAGTACAATAAAATGAGATACGCTTCTCTTAGAACCATTGCTGCATTTATTGGATTAAAGAAATAGAGAACTAATCCTGCTGAAAGGAGTTTGGTATCTATTAGTTTCTTACTCTTTGCTACCGGCCAGAAATCTTCCTCGTGGAGAAGATATTCTAGATGGGGCTACAGGCCTGATAAATACATCTGGTAATCATCCAAATACTGTGATAGGAGAATGCTGCACAAAGGAGTCTCTTAACCCAACAAGGAGACAAGATTGGTCAAGGAAGTCCTCCTGAAGAAGAACCCCACCCCATCCATGCTGGAATGAAGTGAGGTAGCTGTTATGCAGGAGAAGGTGAGAAAATGCATTCCAGGAAGATGCACAAAATCACCAAGCCAACTTGAACAAGGCAAGGCAAGGAAGGAGAGGGAACAGACAAGGCTGAAGGCACATGCAGGCACCTCTCCATAGAAGGCTTGTGGGCCAAACCAAGCTACTTACTTGGATTGCAGCCTAACAGGGTTTTAAGCAAGAATTTGCTCAGATGTTTCTGTTGTATCCTCACACTCAAGCATGTACAGAAGAAGCACTCAATATTCACTTTTCCTAAAATGATGGACCCACTTTCTATGAAAAATGAATCACCTTTCCCTTTCTCCTTCCCTCCTCTTTCAAAGCAGAGATATTGCTTTCTGATATCTGCCCAAATAATTCTGGCTCACAGTGAATTTTCCCTTGGTTTTTGCATGACTCATTACTGGCCACACCCAAGTAATTTATCAAGAGGCCCTGGTAGGGATTGGATTCTGTCCCCAAAATATTACGCGTCATAAATGTTAATCACTCTGCCTATAATTGTGATTCCATTTAGGATTAAATTGTCTTTGTATGTTAATGATTAGGGTAGGGTGTGTTTTGAGCCCATCTCTTTTGAGATATAAAAGAGACTGAACAAACAAGTGAATAAGCAGAGAAGGGGAAAATTGATGCCAAGCCACATAAAGATCTGTAAGGGCCCAGGAAACAAGAGAAGATAAGAATCTTCCCCTCCTGAGCAGACACAGAGAGAAAGCCAAATCTAGAACCAAACCAAAACTCAGGCTTCTAGAAAGTTCATTGCTGTTTGTAAGAGCCATTAGTTGTGGCATTGCTGTTAAAGAAGCACAAGATAGCGAAGACTCTTGCTAGCAGGAAGGTCAATGGTTTGACTCCACAGGAGAAAGAAGTGGTAGTCAACTTCCACAAAGATTTACAGTCTTGGAAACCCTATGAGTTAGTTCTATTCTGTTCTATTGGTTAGCTTTTCTGTTTTACGAATTCAGTATGATCTTCTCTTACTATAATTAATTACATCTTATTCCCACATAGAATCACACTCTGAGGTTGCAGATGGACCTGCATACTGCCACCATGAGAAGGGGCTCACTATTCAACCCAAAATACTGTTTTAAGTGGAGTTCATAGAACATGGTACCTCTTGACATGAGTGGCCAAGGAAAAGAGAAGCTCCAACTGGACTCTGATATGAGATTGCCAACCTGGGTATCTGGGAGGTGAGGAATAGAAATGGGAGGGTAAGGAGAATCATTTTGGAAGGAAGAACAAAAGAGAGTTTTAGGCATATTGAAAGGAGCCCTAGCGGCATAGTGGTTAGGCTTTGGGTTGCCAACTGCAAGATCAGCAGTTCGAAGCCACCAGTCTCTCCGAGGAAGAAAGAGGAGGCTTTCTACTTCCCTAAAGCACTACAGTCTTGGAAATTCACAAAGTAAGTTCTACCCTATCCTATCGGGTTGCTCTGGCTCAAAATCAACTTGATAGCAAAAAGTTTTCCTTAGACAGGTCGCATTTGATTTGCTGGAAGAGCTCAAAAGGCAACTGGAAATTCAAGGTGATGTTAAGGCTTGGAAACAAAGAATTGAGTGAGGCAGAGGTAGGTGAAGTTGTGGGCGTTGACAGTTTCTCAGAGATAAAGTTACAAACAACAGATATTGTATAACTAATGAGGAGGCAAGTCTGGCTGGAACAAGGGTTCTTAGGCTACACGAGGGAGAGGGGAATTGGAAACAGGCTATGCCAGACCTGGGGGTGCTGCAGGTGCTTGCATCTCACTCCACAGGCAATGGAGGACCAGGAAGAGTTTCTGAATGGTGAGTGAGGATGAGCAGGAATCTGAATATTATGCCAAAGGATCTCCAAAGGACTTGCTTCCCTGTGGAGAAAATCAGTAGCCACCTACCGTAAATCCTTTCATCAGGGATTTAAACTGGCCCATATCAGGGAGTGTCATAGAGTGGAATTTCCTCGTAGGTCTCTTCTGTTGATTTCTCTGTCATTTCCATCAGAGGATGGGGTGACCCTATGCAAATAGGGTGTGTGAAACACTAAGAGAGGACATAGTTTCAGCTGCTACTCTCTGGCTATAAGATGACCTCGCTTGGCTCTTCAGGACAAGAGAGAAATGCCAGGACCATCAGAAGCTGGTCTGAAGCAAGCCCCTGGAAAAGGCTGACACAAAGAAAAGAGACCATGAGTCAGAACAGAGGAACATCACTGAGATTATGGTCTGTGAGGCAGGGCAGGGGGCTGGTGTCCTGAGCAACAGAGGCAAAGGGCAATGGATCACATGGCGGAGGCACTGAGGTTAGAGAGAAACTTGGCTACTGATTGAGAAGGGTGGACAATTGCCTGCCTACATACTATTTACGGATACAGTCTTTTGGTAATTTCTGAACATCCCGGGTAAGCCTGGTTACTTGTGAGTATTATCCGAGAGTTCTATGTAACCATTGTAATAAATTATTGAACCCAGCATAGAAGGTAAGTGTTACTAGGGGAGTGGTGGGTGTTAGAAAAAGACAAAGAAGGATGGAAGAAGAAGGAATGTATGTTTAAAAACATACATTAAATTAAATGTGTTTAAAGAGGGAGAGCAGGTATAATGAACCTGGGAGAGCAAAGCACATTAGGGGTAAATGTTTTAGGACACGTCTCATAAAGACAAGCCAAAAGAGTTAACCGGTAAGCCTATGAAACAGAAACACTGGGAAGGAAAAGGAGACTTTTTTCATCCATTCATTGTTTCATTCAATCAACAGATTTATTTTAAGGACCTACTTAACAGTTTTGTTTACACTGAGTGGAGGATGGATCCAAGCAAATATGACAGAAGTTGTTGGATTCTGTGGCAAAATAAATAGAATTGGACATGGATAAAAATGAAGTGGGCCACTCACTTATCAAGATAATTGGGTAAATTCACTACCAGGTACCCTCAGAACCCAGAGGAATAAATTGAGGGAGGCAGCCATGCAGCTTTCTTGGAGTAGACAGAATGTTCTAGGGCCACAGATTCCCAAGTTTATTTGGCCTCCCACCCTCTTTTCAGGAAAAAAAAAAAAACCTATTCAGCATACCTCCAGTAATTGAACAGTACTGAACTATAGCCCATAATCCAGGATAAAGTGTGGGTATCTGCTTTTGCACTGCCCACCTCTGGAGCTTTCCACGGTCCACCAGGAGGCAGTATCACCCACTTTAGGAAACAAGGTTCTAGGTAGAAGGAATGAAAAAGGCAAAAACCATGAAGTAGGAGGGGTTAGTATGTTCTTGAGGATCAGCAAAGAGAGCAATACGACACAGATGAAGGGAAGGGGAGCCAAGCCAAAGGAGCAAACCATTCAAGAAGTCTTCATTCTCAGGACCCTGCCATGGTCCAAGCAAAGAGTGACAACTGACTTAGATGCTTCAATGCAGGTGTCATTCTGGCTTCCCCACCTGGTCCAAACCCTGGTGGAAGGAGAGGAAATGGGAAAGGAAGAGTTGATGAGAGGGCAAGGTGGTCATGAGATTCAGAAAATATATGTGTCAGAAACCCCCAGGCCACCAATGAGTTCTTTCCCCTCCTTCTGAGAAATGTGTAATATCAAAGTACCAAGAATCTATACTAGCCTGGAGAAGTTATCCAGTTGATAGGAGAGGTTGGACTCACCCCCTTGATATTCTACAGGATCTTCCCACTGAAATAAACATCAAGAGTCAGCCCTTACCTTTCAGCATGAACTGACGGTGACCCTCAGCCAAATCTTTTCCTCATTCTGACCCCTAATTTCTTTTGTTGTAACATTGAAGGACTAGGTTTGATGAATCCAATTCCTACCACCTATCGCTGAAGCCCAAAGTTCTGTGATCTCAAAAGAAATACCGATTTTTCAAAGAAGGAGTGTTTCATAGTGGGTATCAAAGACTTCAGTCAAAACTTATTTGCCTCTTCTCTTTCTAAGATACTGAGAACTAGGGTTAGAACTCCAACTGTCCCAAACTTTCAAGAGTCAGAGATAAATCCTCTCAATGAGAAAGAAAATCATTTCTAAGTTTGATTGAGGGGATTGGCACACTAAAGCCTCCCGTCACCAGAATCACTGTGGATGGCTATGAGAGACAATGCTTGAATAATCAACTAACACATGAAAATGTATCTTAACAGAGGCTCCCTTTTTCAAGGCTAAGCTTTCTGTTCCTGATTCTGAGTCAACAACATACAATTTGGTCATTACTCTTTTTCTCTTGGACTGTCCCACACAGTTCTGTTGCTTTTAAGCAGCTAACATTTATCCAGGGTTTCCAGTCTTTGAAGAATTTTATGCCATATCATCAACTTGAGTTCTACAACCAGAATTTGAGACAAGAATCATTAATATCTGTTCTACAAATGCGGTAACTAAGACCCCCCCCCCCAAAAATAGGTGTCAGTTCTATGACAGCGTAGCTTGGTAAAATTTGTGCCATAACACCGATTGCCTCTACACTAGCCCCTGATGTCTTCTCCTTCCACTCCCCACCAAATACAGGTCCATACATGTCAACTCTAACAAATGGAACCTTAGAAGAATCATCATGCCGATGGTTCTGCTGTAAGACAGACCTCATGGTAGGTTTGAATTCTGTTGGAGTGCCTCTGGTATATCCTTCCCTGAAAAAATATTTCAAAAATCTTTGAGAGGCCTCCTTCCCTCTCTAAGGGTGTGAGCAATAGAGGTCACATGGATAGGTTGCAGCAATACTCTTTTTTTCCCACTCTTGAGTCACAGTATACTTCCAGAATGGCCACTGGGCTCCAATATACCAACACTACAGAATGCCAGGATTTGCGTATGCAGGATGAGCCAAGGGATGGAAACTCTGAACCAAATAGAAGAAATGGTCCCAAGAGAGGTGATTTTGTTTTTCTGAAATGACTTGGTAGCAAAAGTTGGGAGAGACAGGAGCCTGGGAAAAGAAGGGAAGTGGTGTCTTGAGTCACATGAATCTATATACTCAGAGCAAAGCTAAAAGGACAGTCATCAAGAGAGAGGACTCACTACAGGGAAAGAATTTGGTTTGTCACTCTGGGTGTTACCAAGGAAGGATTTGATTTATACAGAAAGGAAAAAGCACAAGTACAAATATTCCAGTTGTCTTGGAGCCTGCTCAAGGCAGATCCGGGTAGGCAATAAGTGAAAGAACTGGCCTCAAGAAAAGCTAATAAAGGCAGCATGAATTACAACTTGACCTGGGAAAGTCTTCTCCCTTCCTGAACCTCATCAAAGGTTTTCATTGGCTACCCTGATCTCTGAACCTTCCAACCATTGTTCTCCCACTGCCTTTGGGTCTTGAGTTTCTAAGACTGTGAATCATCACAGAAGCAGATAGCCTCATCTTTCTCCCATGGGAGAGCTGATGGGTTTTGAACCACTGACCTTGTGCTGAGCAGTCCAACACTTGACAGCACCACCAATATGCAAGCCGTCTTTCGAGAGATAGCTTATTATTCTCAGATGGGGAAACTGAGGTTTATACATGGGAATTGATCTACCCAATGCCACAATCTAGTAAGCAGCATACTGGAAAATTTCACAAGGTCTATCTGAACCTAGGGGATCTAAGAATCATTCTGTGCACCTCAAAACAGTACTATGAAGTAGATAGAGAAAGACTGTAATAGCCTGAAATTCCAAGGAGGTTGCATGATGTTTCCCAGAGTTCCATATAAGATAAATCAAAAGGATCTGAACCCAAATTTCTTAGCACCAGTTCCAGGTCTCTCTCCATACAGCACAGTCATCTCTTGGTACCCTCATCTATCTCTTCAGGCTGCCAAAACAACATCTGGTGTCTAGTAGGTGCCAGATAACTATTTGATGAGTTAATGAACCCTTTCTAAAAATGCAATTTAATTAGAAAAGCAGACACCCCATGGTCTTAACTAGATATGATACTCAATGATTTATTTTGTTCGGTGCTTATATCTGAATTTGGAGAAAGGCAGTGGACTTAGCTGTGAAATATGTCCCTGAGCACCTCCCCAGCTAAGAATGGGGACAAGTAAAGAAAGAACCCACTGTTCCTTTCTGTAATGAGAATTATAGCCATGAATGATGCTTTTATATTGCACTCCTTTAGGACTGCTGGGGAGCAAAAGAGTGCACATGATGGCCTTGTGACATCAGCGGGAACAAGCCTCTGGGTGCCCAAACAGGATTGCTGCCATTTGGTTTAGGTGTAATGATCCAGAATAGACTGTTGAAGAACAAGAAGCTGCTATGCTTATCTCTAAAGAAAGCTCACATAATCCAGACACTATCTGGCATACTAGACAAAACAAGCCATGTCTATAAAAGGTAAGGAGCAGAATGAAAAGGTGCTGCCATATGTGGGCCCTCCTTTCGCTGAATACTAGCAATAATCCTGCCAAGGACGAGTCCTCACGTTACAGGAAAGGACACCAAAGCTCCAGGAAGTTCAGTAACTGGCTAGTTTCCTTACCAGGAGGGAGTGAGCGGCACAGCCCCAGCTTCTGGATCTCAAAGTCTGCTCTTTTCCTGGCGTCTTTTCCCTTTTATAGCAAGATTGCAAATTGCCACTGCCACAGGGTCAGTTCTGATTCATAACAACCCCGAAAAGATTTTCTAAGGCTGTAAATCTTCACGGAAGCACATAACTTCATCTTTCTCCCATGGAGCTGCCGCTGGTTTTGAACCCTTCACCTTTGGGTTACTCGACAATGCCACCAGGTTACCATGATGAGAGCCTACTAATGATGGGTCTTAATACAGAGGGAAGTGATCTATGAAGAGGCTTCCCTGATCATGTCTTTTTGCACTGTACAGAGTAAATGAGGTGGACAGAATAAGAGCAATTATCCCCACTTTCTATGTGAGCAAGCAGAAAAGGAAACTTGGCATTTAAAGTGGCACATTTAAGGACGATGTTCTGAATGGAATTCCTCTTTTATACAGGAGGACACAGCAGTCAGAGACAATCAAGTCACATATGTACATGTATGGACACAATCATGTGCCTGCTATCTACAGGCTTCGTGCTAACGTTATGCCTTTCCACACCTTAGTTTCGCCTTTGATGAAAAAGGCAAAGGGACTTGACCAAAAGTAATCAATAAGAAAATGCGGCATCATCAACTCAAGTCTTAGCCTTTCTGATTTTAGAGTGCCTCGAACTTTTAAAATGGACAAAGATTTTAAAACCTTCATAGGAATATGCTTCTGTCTTGATACTCTACAGGATGTGGCTATGGCTCCCCTGGCCATAGTCTCTGTAGCTCCCTCCCACTGACTGTAAAGAAGGTTCTGAGAACTGTCCATGGCGATTGGCTAGCTTTGAAATTCTGCTGGGTATAGGAGTAGGCCATCGCAGAAGTGGAAGAAAACCCCAGGACCATCAAGACAGCCGAGCTGCCAGCAAAGTGCACATGAGCTTCCTACATAAAGAAAGGGAAGCAAAAAAGGCACCGGAGGCTGGGGCACTACGATCTGCCACAGAGTGGAGACTTCCCAGCTTATGAAACAGGTCATACCTCAAGAGATCATTCAGACAGTGGCCTGATGTGAGTATAGGAAACAAATAATGTCTCGGGGATGTATGAAAATATGGAGGATAGAGGAAGAGACTGACTGAATCATGGGTCCTGAGGAGAGAGAGAAGGATTTCTTCCTTGATTCAGGAGTGAAGGAGCAAGCACTCTGGGTAACTGGCCTGTCCTGACTGATGTGCTAGCATCTTATGCCGAGAATCTTGCAGACTCCCGTGATCCGCCTTGGAGGGTGGCTACATCACAGAGTTTTTCTCAGGAAGGAAAAGCAAAAGGTTCAAAGAGCTCAGTATTGGATGACAGCACTTAAAAGATACAAGAGGAGAAAATCAGAGCCATGGTCAAGTCAGAGAAGGGGAGACGGGGCACACAGGGCCTTGAGGAGAGGGGTGGACGAGCTAAGTGAGGTGAAAAGTTAAGGAAGAGGAGACCAGGCTGTCCCAGGCAGGCCAGGTATAGCCAGATCCCTGGGCCCCGGAAGCTTCCATTGTGTCTCTCATGGAAGATTCAACTCACTTTTTATCCTTTTAAAGTAAAACCCTGCTAGGGAAGTGCTCAAGCCATGTCAACTGTGTTGACCAGAAGAGGCATGTCTCCATCACCGTGATATCCAGGAGAGTAGTTCAGTATGAACAGAGCGTGCCTCCTTCCATTACCTCCTCCACACTGGCACGGAGGGTCTGAGCTGGTTCAGACATGTCCATTCAGGGTATGATAAATACTCTACTTAAAAAAAAAAAAAAAAAAAAAACATGCCCCGAAGAAGAGACATTTCTCTCCCATTTGGTTTCACATAGCCCTGCAAATACCCAAGCATGATGTGCACAGTCTGGCTGGATTCCTTTTCAAGTGAAAACGATGCCACCTCGACTAATTGGACATAATCCATGCTGGTCTTCTTCACTAATCAACTAACCACCCGAGAACTATTCCACTTTGAAAGATATTAACAATTTTTTCTCTTTCATTTAAGGTAGAACATGAGTAAATGACTCGGCTTTTTTGTTAAAACTGCTCTAAAAATAATTGTATTAATTAAAATTAAAATAGATAAGCCATGCATCAATATGGGTTGTTGTTGTTGGGGATGGGGGGGGGGGCTGGAAGAGACCAATCATAGCCTCTGTTATGATGATGAGGATGATGATTTTGTTTTTTGTGAATTATGGTGAAAGAGTACAGAGTCTATAACCACGTTACCTTTAGCAGTTCATAGGTATGTTAGCTTGTCCTTTGAAGTCCCTGCAGTGGACTGTTGGTGTCCCATTTCCTTCCTGTGTTTTCTGCCTCCATTCTGCATTCTTCCCTAATCCTCTGAACTTTGTTCTGGGGTAAAAGTTGCTCTTTTAAACGGTTGGTTATTCTAACACCAAGTGAGTTCAGCTCCAGACAGAAAGGGTGGTCAAGAGTCAGCATCGTGTTTGTTCCTCGAGTTTCTGTTCTGCCAATAAGTCTGGTCCCCTTTGAATTCTGTCTCACACTTTTCTTCCACTATCTACACAACTTTCTAACATGCACCTTTTCAGAGCAACTGGTAGTGGCAGTTGGACACCATCTACTTCTTCTAGTTTCAGGGTTGTGAAGGCTGATGTTTGCATGGCCCTTTGTTTTCACATTGTTTTCACATGTCTTTCAATTTCCATCATTCTTCTTTGTTCCACACTGGAAAAGACCAATCGTTGAAGCTTAAATTGCTGCTCAGGAGCTTTTTGGACACCAGGAGCTTGCTATTTACCAAAAAAAAAATATGTTCAACATTGTCTTTGTGAATTGTGTTATGGAAACTGGCCCCAGTGACCAAAAGCTATGACTTGGAGTCTCTTATGATGAGAAATATTTACATTCCTTTGTAAAAATCATCTACTGACTTACTGCTTCACTTATAAAATGTTTCAACTTTTTCTCTTTTGAATGTTATAGAGTGCAAATAAGTATTTGGCTAGGCATCTAGTAAATGAAATAAATAAACAATGACTTTCTATTTATAAAAATAAAGGATTCATTTATTGTTACTGTTTTTTCAACTGGAATAATTTCTGTTGATGATAATCACACCTAACACGTATGTATTTAGAGGTCTTTCTTTTTCAATGTATAAAATAGTTCCTCATTTAACTTTCACAGTAATTATGAGACTAGAGTGATTAGGGCAAAAGTCATTACTTCACACGCTGACCTGGGTAAGTTTCTTAGACTATCTCAGCTTCAAGTTCCTCATCTCTAAAATAGGAAGATATATAATACCTGCTTCCTCAGCTTTTCTGTATTTGAAATTCTTCGTATACTGCTTGGAACATACTGCATGCTCATTAAAAAGGTAAGATTTATTCATCTCTTGCTGTGGCTTTATTTTACTCTTTATTTTACTCAGGATTAGAAGCAATCCTTTACAAAATGTTGTGGAATAAACACAACGTCTTATGAACTAAATTGTGTGCTTACAACCATTGGGATTTTAATCCCTATACCTGTGAATGTCTTTCTGCTTGAAAATAGGATTTTTCTATCTTAATTAAGTCAGACCCAAATAAACAGGAAAACTAAACCCACCACTATTCCAGTAGATTCCAATGTATAGCAACTCTATATAGATCTTTGCCGGAGCTGACAGCCTTATATTCTTCCTGAGGAATTGCTGGTGGTTTCAAACCACAATACTGTGGAATGCAGTCCAATGCCCTACCCATAGTACCACCACTAATGAAGCAAACTCACTCAACTCTCTGCCATTGAATTTATTCTAACTCATATTGACCCTATAGGGCAGAAATCTTTGAGTTTCCAAGACTGTAAGTCTTGAGAAAGCGCCGAATCTTAACCACTAGACCACCAAGGAGGCTGTAGTCCTTTATGGGAGTAGAAAGGCTGAGAGTCACTCTTTTGCCCTCAGAGTAACTGGTGGTTTTGAACTGCTAACCTTGAAGTTGATAGCCCAATGTGTAACCACTATACCCTGAAGGCTCCTCTTCAATCAAGCAAGGTGGATTCTAAATCTAATCCTGACTGGGCTATTGAAAGAGCAGAATAGACTCAGACACACAAACACAGGGGTGGGAGAAGAGGAACAGATGCTATTTGTATTAGAGCTTAAAAGACTAAGGATAAAAGTGAAAGTTCAAAATCTATGTACAGAGTTCGCATGAGGATTAGACCTCCTTTGAATTAATTCTATTAATGAGGGATATAAGTAGTGCTGTTCTCAGAGTGCATTAGAAAGTAGACTGCCACTAGCCCCTTGGCCAACTCAGGAAGTTACAATCTACTTTAGGGGCTTCACTTGGTGTGTCCTTGATGAATAGCACTGTACTGGAATCACATGCTCTTGGGTCATGCCCTGACTGCCTTGAATGGAGGGCCCTGGATCAGTCTTCTATCCAACATAATGTATGTGTCTCAATCCTCTTGCTGCACCTGCAGTTCCACCTGTAATGGCGATACATTGACCTGCTTCCAATCATGTTCTTGTGAGTTTCCTTTGCTCTCCATGACTTTTTTAAAGTCTATGAATCTCAGCAAGTCATTGTCCATCACATAACCTTAAACTAATGCTCCCTTTCATCTTCATGATGTGTTCCTGTCTTTGTCTTTTCTTTATCTTTCTCAAACTTTAATAAATGCTCTCATAATTATATTTGACATTTAGTGTCTCTTTTGTATCCTAAAACACGTGTGATTCAAATACCTAGAGCTGCTATCCACAGCATCTACTTACCAGAGGGAGCCAACGGGGCTACTCTGATTTGAACATTTAGTCTCTATAACTAAAAAATAATAATAATTTTCTAATCTTTATAACCACTTATTGTGACATTTAGATTATAGCAGCATGGTGCTTAAAACATAAATGTACTGCCATCAGATCAATACTAATTCATACCAAAAAGGTCAATCTGAGATGATGAGTTGGAGCTACTACTTATTAACTATTCATTTTCTATCCTGAGCAGGGGATCCATGAGACATATCTCTCGGTTCTAAGAAGTATGCTGTGACAGTCATGTACAAAAGAATAAAAAGATACATAGCAGGGTAAATCTGCTGCACAAGACCTCTTTAAGAGGATATTATTTTAAGGTCTAAGGTGCACCTGACCCAAGTCATGGCATTTTCCATTCCCTCATATGCAGGGAAAGTTGAACATTGAAGAAGAACCCTGCTGGTGGAAAATATTAAAATATACCGTGGACTGTCAAAAAGACCAACAAATCTCTCATGAAAGATGTACAGCTGGTGTGCTTTTTAGAGGCAGGGATGGAGAGATTTGGTCTCACGTATTTTGGCCCTATTACCTGGAAAGACAAATCCCTGTAAAAGGACATCATACTTGGTGAAGTAGAGGGGCAGTAAAATGAGAGAAAGACCCTGGACAAGACAGATTGGCCCCGTGACTGAAACAAGGGACTCAAACCTAAGAACAGTTATGAGGACGAGGCACAACCAGGCCGTGTTTCTTTCTGTTGTGCGTGGGGTTGCTGTGATTTGAGATGGACTCTAAGACACCGGACAACAGCAACACCACCCTCAGTCCAGCATGTTCCCATTCCTCCTGAGCTGAGTTCTGCTACCTTTCCAGCCACAGCCTCTCTGCATAAACTTCACCCCTACACACACCTCACTCCTCTCCTTCCCTGACAGCTTCCAAACCTCCTGGCCCTGCCCACACTGTACCTTCCATCTATCGTGCCTTCTTTCTCTTTCCCTGATGACAAGGTCTGACGAAGAGAACTGCCTTAACCATTAGACCCAGCAGAGAGGGACGTCTGTGACGAAAGCAACTGCGGTTCCTCACCCCTCTTTCCTAAGCCCCCAGCATAGGTCTGGCCATGAGGACCCGTTCAATGGATGTTTGTTGAGCATATCCATGTGTGATTGAAGCCGGGAGCTCTAGTCTGTGCATGGCAGAGCAGGGGCCAAATGACACCTCCCAAGCCCAGGACGGGTGCGACGGAGGGAACGCCTGGCTGGGAGAAGGCGCTTGGAGACAGCGTGTAATGCTCTGTTCCTTTGCTTTGCTCATCTTCCAGATGCCAGGATGATGGAAAAAGTGGTTCTTGCCCTGATCATCACAAATCATGTGGGTGTTGCTGTGGTTTTTCTCTAAAAGGATTAATAAAAGGGAGGACACTTCAAATGATGGCCATGTGGGGAAAGCATCACACATGTCAAGCTGGATCATTAAAGAGATGAGAAAAAAAGGCTCTCATGGCTGGCCTGGATCTGATCCACAGCACATCATTCTCCAGATCCTAGAAGCGCCGCCACCCTGGGGAGGGACTGAGTGGTTGCCATCACAAGTGGCATGTGCTGGCCCTGATCCAGACACAGCCAAAGGATCCGAGACACTGTCACAGAGATAACCAGTCCCCAGGACACCTGCCTCCTATTCATTATACACCAAGATTCAAGTCCTGGCTTTCTCACTTGCCAATGTGATAGCCTTGGGTAAAGCATCTTCTCCATCAGGAAGGGTGTCTTTTTTTCCTGTTTGGCAAACACTGGATGAATACAACAAACACTGATAAAGTTCAAATAAAACAGTCCATTCAAAACAGCAGTTGCTGGTGTAGACATAGATACACAGGGGCGTGGTGTTGTTGCTAATTGTAGGTGTTATCAAGTTGGTTCCAACCCTTCCTGACCCTCTGCACCTCAGAAGAGAACACTGCCAGGCCCTGGGCCGTCCTCACCATTGCTCCTGTGCTTGAGCTCCTTGCCATTGCCACCGTATCAGGCCATCGGGGTGAGAACCCTCCTCTGTTTTCACTGCCCCTCGACTTTACCATGCATCATATCCTTCCCCGGGGACTGCTATCTCCTGATAACCTGTCCAACGGTCACGCCTCTCCATCCTGTCCTCTAGGGAGTATGCTGGCTTTACTTCTTCCAAACAGATTTGTCCTTTGAGCAGTCCATGGCCCTTCCAATTTTCTCCTCCAGCTCCATCATTCAAATGCTGACAATCTTACACAGGGAAGCACAGTTCATTCCTTTCTGGCACAGGAAAATGCCACTTTAGAGATTCGTCAAACAATTGGCATAAGGATCTCTTCACTTGTATCCTTTGCCATGATAAAACTGTTATACATGGTATAGTATTTTTGGTCCATTTTCTGAGTTCTTCTAATTAATTATCAAATCTAAGGGATCAGTAGAAACCAACAAGTGTTAACTAAGGATTGTTTATGGCAGGTATCCTTTAGAAGCAAAGGGAACCTCCAACTGGTAGCTGGTAAATCAGAAGTACAGGGGACCCCAAATATGCAGTCAGCATCCTAAAGGGATAGGGGGAAACCCCCAAATTTATAGCCAGAAGATCATAAATCAAGGTGTTATGGGAACTCTCAATCACCTGCCTGGTGTCTATAGCCTTGGGCAGACTTGATGATCTGGGGAACTGTGGTTAGCTGGTTAGCTCCAGGTGGCGAGGGTCATGGGAAGAAGAAACCCTTCTGCGTGTGCAGTTGATGTCAACAGAAGTGAAACTGGGAACAGAAATAATGAATTGGTTGGAATTTTCCAACACAAGTAGAACCTTTTAAGGCACAGTGAACTTATCAATAGTATTCTTGATTTCATGCCTGTTTGGGACTATGATAGCTCTGATGAATACTTCACCCACCATGCTGGAAGAGGATGCCAGGAGGAAGGGAGACTCCCTGCTCTGCTCCCTTCACCCCCCCTGAAACTACAGGTGCACCCACTCCGTCCTCTTCCTGACATTTCCTTTCCCTCAATTTTGCTAGCATCTAGTCATCCTTTGAGGTTTATCCCAGGATCATCTCCTTGGGAATGGCCTCCCTGCATGCCTCGTCTGTATCTGCCACTCCCTAGGAAATAAGGACCGGATACAATTTCACCTCAGCACTCTTATCACATTGCACGATCAAAAGCTATTTGTTTATCTGAGACCTTAAAGCACATTGAGTTCCTTAAGGACAGAAAATCTCTTTTCTTTTTCTTTTTAAATCTAATGGATGAGCTGACGGGGAATGAATGTGGAAAATGAAGAGAAGTATTTTCTAATATTGGCAAGTGCTATTTTTTTCTAATGCTGAAGCTTCTGTCCCTTGCAGTAAGCAAACATGTTGTGCATCTTACAGAAGAGGAACCCCAGTGGAGAAAACCTGACTGCCTACTAAGATCATCTAAGACTCAAACCCAGAAATTTAATAGAAAGTTCCAGAGTTAGGAATCTAAATGATAGCTTACTGTTCTTACTCTCTCTCTGTATCTCTCTGAGGAAAAAGCAGGGAGCATATCTGACCTCCTATGGTGATGTAAAGGAGAGGGAAAATCCATCTCTACACCAACCCAAGGTCAATTACCGTAAGTCAAATATGCCTACATCCACAAGCCCTCTTTACCACTGTTGGTATTAGATGCTGTCAAGTTGACCCTGACTCATAGCAACCCTGGGTGCCACAGAACTCTGCTAAGTCCAGTGGCATCCTGACAATTGTTCTTATATCTGAGCCCATCTTGCTGAAAATCTTCCCCTTTTCCTGTCTTGCTGCTTTATCAAGCATAATCTCCTCTTCGAATTGGTCTCTTCTAACAACATATCCAAAATATAGGAGACCTAGTCTTGCCATCTTTGCCTCTAAAGAGGCTTCTTTCACATTTGTTTGTCTGTTTGATGGTTCATGCTGCTTTCACTATTATTTCCCAGCCTCCTAAATCCAACCCTTCTTGGTTTTCCTCGGTCAATGTTTCACATGCATATGAGGCCACGGGAAATACCAGGGCTTGGGTCAGGTTCACCTTAGTCCTCAAAGTACCACCGTTGCTTTTCCACATTCTGTAGCAGTCTTGTGGAGCAGATTTACTCTGTTGAGGCCATCATTTATGCCTTGACGGCTGCTTCGATTAGCATTGATTATGGTTCTAAGCAAGATGAAATCCTTGACAATGTCAATCTTCTCTCTATTTATTCTGATTTTCCCTACTGGTCCAATGGTGGGGATGTGGGTCTTCTCTGCATTGAGCGGTATCCACACTGAAGGCTGTAGTCGTTGATCTTCATCAGCAAGTGCTGCGAGTCCTCCTCACTTTCAACAAGCTAGGCTGTGTCGTGTGCATTTCACAGGTTGCTAATAAGCTTTCCTCCAGGCCTGATGCTGGATTCTCCTTCATATCCAGTTTCTCTGATGATCTGCTCAGCCTACGGATTGAATCAGCATGGTGAGAGGATGCAATCCTGTCACATACACTTCCTGTTTTTAGACCATGCCATACTCCCTCCTTCTATTGGCACAACTGCCTCTTGATTCCTGTGCAGGTTCCCCCTGAGCACAGCACATGAATGAAGAAGATAAAATATTCTCTAGATGCCAAGTTGCTGTGTTAAATCCTATCTAATCCCATGTGGAAGTGTGGTGTTGTCACCATGGCCTTGATCTCCGTGTGTTCTCTTTACCGCTGACATGTGCATAACACCTTATGGATCAAAAGGGCTTTAATTCTCACAGGACCTCCCGATAACTACCACCCACTGGATTCTAGGTTCACTGAAGTCAACATTTTAATTATGTCTGCATGTGATGCTCAGGCTCTTCTCTGAAATATTGGAAAAGTCTCAGAAAGGGCCTGTCCAATCATGCACATTTTAACAAAATAATAAACTGAGACTCAGAGCTGTAACTGGTTCAGGTCTCAAAGGATGTTTGTGGCAAAGCCAATGCTATTGTGCCCAGGGTCCTGAGACTAGCATGCATTTCCTATGTCACACTATAATATATCAAGTGTTATGAAAATCTATGTCAAATGTTTGCCCAATTGGCCACTGCAGTCACCCACGGCCATGGACACAAGGTCCTGCTCAAGGCAGGTGCTCCAGCCTGAGGTCGGTTGCATCCCTAACTGGAGGCACCCTGGTAACATCTGAATTTGGATTACCTCACCTCCAGGTACAAAGAATTCCGGCCTTGGCAATATCCTGGAATCCCTGGGTAGTACAAATGGTTATTTGATCAGCTGTTAATCAGTCATTGAGTTGGAGGTTCAAGTAAACCCCAAAAGAAAAGCCCAGTGAAAACTTCTGAAAACTCTGTGGATCGTAGTTCTACTTGAGCACACACGAGGTTGTTTCCAGTGCTAACTAAGTGGTTTCTAATTCTCTACCAGTACAGGCAGGAGAGATAGAGGCGAGAAGATGATGAGTGAAGGATGGAAGAGGGAGTAAAGGAATACTTGATAGTTATGGAGGGGGAGACTCAGTGTCTTATTGCAGACCCTTTTTCACTACCTCCTAGAAAAACAGGCTAGATTATGGGAAAAAACTTTGTTTACCCTTTTAAGAAAGTCATCAAATCCATCCTAACTCTGTATTCTTAGGAAAATGCTTTCCTTTTGGTCTTAAAGGATCAATTATTCCAACATAGTAGTAAGTTTAATTCCAGCCTGAAGGGTGACTAAGGGCCATAGCCTTGGGGCCCCACTAGTCTCTCCAACCAGGAACCCTGATCTCATTTATGATTTTGAGCTCTGTTCCACAATTTTCTTCTACTCTCTCCAGAGTCTTCTTGACTCTTTTTGGAACACTTGGAATTAATAGCTGAGTGTCATCCAGTTTTTTATTGCAAAGACTGTTATTTGAATGACCTATTGATTTCATTTGACTAATTGTTTCCCTATGTCTCTGATTGTACTTATTCTTTTTTCCTCCAGAGAGTAAGAGGCCAATAGTTGCATCTTAGAAGTCTACTCTAGGGATTTTAAAGTCTTCGTCACTGTTCATCCAGGGGGAGGTGCAAAATGTTGCCTTTGTAATCTATGTTATGCCAATTGAACTTGATGTCTCAGAGACTGTGCAAAAGCATGAATTTTTATTCTCTCCCTAACTTTTTATCAAATTTTACATGCATATGAAGCAATTAAAAATACAATGGCTTGGGTCAGAATACCTTAGATTTCAAAGTGACATCTTTGCTCATCTTTCTCTTTTGAAGCAAATTTAATCAGTGTCATACCCCTTTTGATTTCTTTACTGCAGCTTCCATGGGTGTTAACTGTGGATACAAGTAAAATGAAATTCTGGCTTTTATTATTGTCTGTCTATCATCATGTTGCCTACCGATCCAGTTGCAAGAATTGTTTTCTTTACATTAAAGTGCAATCCATACTGAAATATGAGCAGTTGGTGCTTCATGTCTTCTTTGCTCCAAGTTCTCGCTGTATTTTCCACATTTTGTTCAAAATTCTGTATTTTGTTCAGCATTTTCTCATTTTATGCATGTTGTTAATAAATCTGTATTTTGCTCATCATTTTGTTCATTTTGTTAGTAATTCTTTAATATTTTCTGCACTTGTCCATATTTTGTTTATAATCCTGTATTGTAATAAGCTGATGCACTATTCTTTTAATACAATCCAGATTTTTCAGATTACTTGCTCAAATACAAACTGAAAAGTATCATGAACTTAAAAATCCTCATGCACACCTCTACTGATTTTTAAATAAGTCAGTATCCCCTTGTCTGTCTGAATAACTGCCTCTTGGTCTGTGTACAATTTGCATCTGAGCAACTTGAAGTTTTCTGGATTCCCCAATCTCCTCAATGTTATCCACAGATGGATATCATCTGTGCAATCAAATGTCTTAGCATCATCAATAAAATACAAGTACATATCTTTTCGGTATTCTCTACTTTCCGTTTCACTGAACATCAGCAGTAACATCCTTCATTCCATGTCCTTTTCTTAATTTGGCTTGAAATGTTGGAAACTCATTGTAAATGGATTTCTGCAACCCTATTTAAGTTATGTTCATAAAATTTTACTTGCATGTCATATCATCAATAACCCCCATGTTATTTTTGACTTCTTTCCTTGAACTGTTCACAATACACATCTCTTCTAGTCAGTTGGCCAAGTAGCCATCTTCCAGATTTCTTGGCATCAAAGAGGGAGTTCCTCAGCTATATATCTGCAGCATGCCACACAGGTACATAATCGGTGCTCAATAAATATTGAAGAGATGAATGACTGATGTCACTCTACCATTTTATTCCCATGACTATGTATTGGAGAAGGAAAAGCAGGTAATGGATTTCCCTTAGATGATATCAATCCCATTCATGTTCTTCCCTCCTGCATATGGTCTGTGGCATAACTTCAGGCAGCATGAGGAGACTGTTAAGTTTGGAGTCACTTCCAAACTTGTCAGCAATACAGGCTGGGTATTGGGAAAGCCAGGCAAAATGATCTTGGCTTGAAATGCTAATTGTTTACTGGCTCAACTTAATCTGTTGGCCCAGAATTAGTTCATCTCTTAAGTGGCAATAAGGTCATCCTTCTTTGGAGAAGGGAAGTATTAATAAGGGCCTTGTCAGTGTTAAGTGTGGTACAGTGTTTTCTAAAAAGTACCCCACCAACCCACCTACCTGCTCCTCATTTTACAGAGGATGAGGTTAAATCTCAGCATTAAATCCTTTGCTCCAGGACCCAGAATGAACCTTAATAGGACAATGGCTACAATTAAACAAGGGAGAATTGTACGACCAGCTACCACTTACGGAGAACTCTTGGTGTATTAACCACCAATACAAGTGTTTTTATTTCATCCTGATCCAGACAACCAGTTGAGTTAGAATTTATTATCCTAATATAACAGAGGTAGAAACTGAATCTCTGAGAGCTGAAGTGACTTGTCCAATGGGACATTGTTGGATATGGGCAGAGACAGAACCCAAGTGCACATCTGGGGAACTTGGGGACCTGTGCTGCAGTGGTTCTCAGCCAACAGAAAGTATCCTTTGGATTTATTTCTGATGCTCTTTGAGAACACTCTTTCCAAAACTTCATCTCAAACCTGCCAAGTCATAACCTCTGCATTCTGAAAAAGTCCTGCAAGTGATTCTGATGGGCCTCCTCCTTTGAGGAGCTCGGCATACACTGTTCCCTCTTACTGAACGGCAGGCTTTCTTATCTGGATTATGGGGACCATTGGGACCCTGAACTCTTTGGAAGGATTCAAAGAGTGCACGTAAGCAAAAAGGTCCAGCACAGAGCCCTCTTGCAAGGGTGCTCTGTAATTGCTGACTTCCTTCTCCCGGCAAGCAAGGGGCGCCTGGAGGGCTTTGGGTCTCTTGTGTGTGTACATGACCCCACTTTGCCAAAGACCCAGAACACTGTTTTCTGGGCTTTGGGGTTCAGTTTCCTGATTGTTTGTTATTATTCTTAATAGAATACAGGAGAAGGCCGTGAGTGGGCCAGACATCTGTGATAAATCTGTTGGGGTTTTTACAGGAAAGATTTCCCAAGTTCACTGTATTCTGTATCTCTTGCTTTTCTTTCCAGCTACAACACAGCCAGGAAAATATATCGTTTGAGCCGAAGGAAAACAGCCTGTTAGCCCCTGGTGAAAGTTGACTTAGGAAATATGAGTGTCATATTATACAGTGTACAAGGGCAAGGGCATTTGGAGCCTTCTTTCTAAAGCCTGGATCTGAAAGGAAAAGCAGCCCATGTTCCAGTTCCTGTGACAAGTGTTTCACATCCTGGGTCTCATCTCACAGGGGACCTTCATTATGGAGGCAAAGGAGAAGCACCATCCCATTTTTACAGATGAGGAAACTGAGACTCAGAGAAGTTACATGATATGACCAAGATCCTGCAGCCAATGAACATGTTCAAACCAGTCTATTGGCTTTCAGGTGGATAGTTAGTCATTTTGATGGCACAGCTGTTATTCCTGGTGTCTACTCTCCTCCAGTGTTTTCCATTAACTTCCCATCCATTGCATGATTTATAAAAACAAAAAGAAAAGAAAAGAAAGAAAGAAAAAGCAAATTCTAATTTTTTTCAAAGAATCTCTTTAAAATATAAATGTTTGCTCTACTTAGTATCCAGAGTTCCTGGCACTATATTTAACAAGGTATTGGCAACTGAATGCACCCATGGGTGAGTACTCTGACTCCCAGCCTGGCACCCATCCCCAATTTATCCCCACCCCCAATGACCTCCCCAGCAACAACCCAACTGGTGCAATTTTGCCCCTTCTTTAGACTTTCTCTCATCACTCCTGTGTCTGCCCCCGGGAGCAACTTTGCTTTGTAGGCAAGTCTAGATTCCGTATGTGTTTGGCCTTTGGAATAAACAAGACAAAACACTATCATCAATTCCATTCAGATGCACAGTAATTCTATAGAACTGTTGCATACAGTTTCCAAGACTGTAAGTCATTACTAAAGAAGGATGCCTTCAAAGACAAACTCTAGGTGAATCAGAGACTTAAAAGTAAAACCCAAAGCTATCAGGTTCATCAGTGAGCAAATTGGGTCAAACTTCAGGGTCCTGGAGCAAGGGCTGTGAAAGACAAAATAGATGACTGACACCTATCAGAAATAAAACATGTGCATAAAGATTTTCGTAAAAAGAGTAAAAATGAGAGCCTACGGATTGGTAAAACATTTAGCAATGGCATAACTGTGAAAGAACTAATTACTAAAATCTACAGAATCCTGCAACACTACAATAAGAAAAAAAAATAATCCTCTTAAAAGGTGGACAAAGATCCTGATTCACAATTCACAAAGACAACACCCAAATGGCTAACAAAATGCTCCTCTACACTAGATAGCCAGGAAATGCAAATGAAAACAGATGAGATACCATCTAACTCACAACCAGAGCTCAATTTAAAAAAAAAAAACTAGAGAGGATGTGGCCAGATTGAAGCTCTTGTACTGCTTGTTGGCCTGTAAATACCTACAAACACAGGGGAGAGCAATATGGAGTTGCTAAAAGTGACATATGGTAATATGCCCTAGAAATACCATTCCTGGGCATATCTCCAAAGAAACAAGAGACAGATCATGAATAGATATGTGCTCTCCCATGTTGGTGGCAGCAGAGTTCACAATAACAAAAAAAAAATGGAAGCAGCACAAGCTCCTATCAGTAGAAGAATGGATAAAAACAACTTTGGTATATATACATAATGGGAAATTATGCATCCCTAAAAAGCTGTGATGAAACACCTCATGACATGGAGAGAACTGGAAATCATTATGCTGAGAGAAGTTAGTCAAACACAAAAGAACAAATGCTATTTAAGTTCACTGCTATATGGATAAGCACCGAGATGAAGGCAAACTCATGCTTGCAGGCCATACAGTCTGCAAACCAAAGCTGCCAAGCAATTCAGTAGAGAGCAGAACTAGTCCCTCGGGACTAGAGTAGTCCCAGCACTATTCTCTCTACGTGATGTTGCTGTTGTTAGGCACCATTAAGTTGGTGATCCTATGCACAATAGAACGAGATACTGCCCAGTCCTGCACCATCCTTACAATTGTTCCTATGCCTGAGCCCACCGATGCAGCCACTGTGCCAGCCCATCACATCAAAGCTCTTCCTCTTTTTCGCTGCACCTCCACTTCAGCAAATATGATATCCTTCTCTAGGGACTGATCTCTCCTGACAGCCTGTCCAAGCTATGTAAGATGAAGTCTTGCCATCCTTACATCTAAGCCTCTAAGGAGCACTCTGGCCATATATTTTCTAACACAGACCTGTTGGTACATCTAGCAGTTCATGGTGCTTTCCATATTCTTTTCCAACGCACCAATTCAAATGCACTGATGTTTCTATGGCAAAGTGACCAGGTTTTAAGCGGGACACCATTGACAGGGGTGGGGGTTCTTGATTAAAAATTTGGCCTATAGGGAGCAACAAAAATTTTCATAGAACACAAAAATAGTATTGCAATATATTTATTTTAATTTCAAAATGCCAGGGGATGCTGTTAAATTGTTAAAAAGCAGGACGTCCGGTCACCTTATTCTATGGTCTTCCTTGTTCAATATCCAACTGTCACAGGCATACGAGGTAATGGAGAATACCATGACTTGGGTGAGGTGCACCTTCGTCAAAGCAGCATCCTTGCTCGTCAATAGTCTAAAGCAGAATTGTTCCACAGATTTACCTAATGCAATATGTCTTTTGATCTCTTGACTGCAGTTTCCATGAGCATTGACTGTGGATCAAAGTAAGACAAAATCCTTGGCAACTTCAACCTATTTTCCATGTATCATGATTTTACCTATTGGTCCAGTTGTGAGGCTTTTGGTCTTCCTTACATTGAATTGTGTTCCATACTGAAATCTACAATTCTTGTTCTCCTCAGCAAGTGCTTCAAATTCCTCCTCCCTTTCAGCAAGCAACATTGTGTCATCTACATAACACAGGTTGTTAATAAGACTTCATCCCAAGACAGATGAGCCCCTTGGGACCAGTGGTGAGATTAGAACTACTGGATGGGTGGAGAGAAAGTGGGGTAGAGAGAGGGAACCAACTGCACGGATATGCACCTAACTTCCTCTCTGGAGGACAGACACCAAAGGAGTAGGCTGGGGGAGAGTTCAGGCAGTGTAAAATATGACAGAACAATAGTAATTTATAAAGTATTAAGGGTTGATGGGGAAGGGAGAGCTGGGGAAGAGGGGAAAAGATGGGAAGCTGATATCAAGGGCTCAAGTGGAAAAGCGGATATTTGGAGAATGATAACAGCAGCAGACGTGTGAAGATGCTTGGCACAGTATATTTATTTATGTATTGTGAAAAATGATGTACAAGCTCCCAATAAATGATTTTAATAAAAGGTAAGTAAATAAAATAAAATAGAGGACACACAGCTTAAAATGAAAAACTTGGAAGAAAAAAAAAAGACCATTCCTGATGTCACCACTTGTCTGTTACTTTGTCATATTGCAGTAGCGTATGTGTTGCTGTGACACTAGAAGTCATGTCACTGGTAGTTCAAATGCCAGAACACTCACCTAAAGGGCACAAGTTTCAGAGGAGCTTCCACACCAACAATAGACAAGGAAAAAAGGACTCAGTTCTCCATTTGTGAGGATTAAGCCACTGAAAACATCATGCGTGGCTTCAAAGCATTTTCCTCTCTACATGTATATCTGAAAAAACCATTTTGCAAAGGTCTTCACTCTAGATTTTCAAGAGTGGGGGAAATGAAATCAGCAGACATTCCTGTCGGAGTGATAAGTGATACTGATGGGAAAAATCAATTGGAAAGTGGGGAAAGGGAGCATACACATCTTGAAGAAGACAAGTGCATTTTTATTCATAGAAAAAGTAGAGGACCAACCTTCTAGTAAGGGGGGAAATTACCAACAATCCTTTAATGGACCCCCAAGGGAACAGAATATGCCTGGTACTATGCTCCTAAGAAGGTACATTGGTCAGAGTTTCTACACCCCCTGGGGACCCACACTATGGGCCATAGAATGCTGAGACATTGAACCTGAAATCTTTAAAATGCAAAGAATACTCCAAAAGCCATACCAGAAGGATGTAAAGTGGGAACCCCACTAGGTAAAGTACGCTCTACCTCAAACACACCTGCACACCCAGGATTTAAGAGAGAAACTACATGATGTATGAAGACGCAAAAGACATCTATACAAAAAGTATTTAACTGTTGGAAGATGGGCTAACATGTACTTGCTACTTCAATCCCTGACTTGCTTTATTAAGATAGATATACTTCTGCCAGACTTCTCCCTGATGCTGCCAGTGAATATTCTTATAAGTTTTGCCTGGCCATCAAGTCCCATTGTTTGTGTAAATGGTGTCCTGTCACAGAAGCACTTAATCTGTGAAAGTCAATAATCCATGAATTTCAATTTGTAGTTAGCTTACATGTGCTGAATTTCCCTTTTTCTGGTGTGTTTTAAGTGCATCGCCCTGGATTAAATCAATGATACTATAAACAGAGGGGTTTTATTTCCAGGGACCTGATCAGTGGGATTCTCTATCATAAAATAACAGACGTCTCTAGAGTGAACCACAGGCATATAGAAAACATAGATTTAGAAATGGATTTGAAGCTAGCACATATTCTGAGCTCAAATCAAAGCACGATTAGTTCTTAAGACATGGCCCTGCCCACTATGCACCCTCATGGAGGAAACACAGAAGGGATGGGTACAAAAATGTGAAGAAACTGGTTAGTGCTCAGCTATCAGAAAGAAAAGCACCAGGGGTCTTAAGTACTTGTACTCAAACAAGTAGTCCTCTAAATGAGTTGTTAACTAAACCCACCAACATCTTGACTGGGGATTGTGAATGATGTAATCCAAATCCAAAGACACAATTGTATCAGATCCTAAATTGTGAAATTCTGGTTTGCAGAAGGCAGTGGATGACAGGAGAAGTCCAACATACATTTGCAGGCTCTAGACATGGGTTTACCCTAACTTTAATTGAGGGATGGGAATAAGCTGGTTATCAGACAGAGAATATTGTAGCAATGATTACAGTAAATGTAAATGGTTAAATCTGATTTGAATGCTTAAGCCTTGACCATTGCTCTCCCTTTTAATACACTTTGAGCTTAATCTAGTTTTCAAATGTTGTCTGTTTTGTTTTGTTTTGATTTTTATCAAATTAGGGGTTACTTCTAATCTATTTTGTTGTTATTGGTAGCATTCTTGACTCCCTATCATGTACTTTTCTGTGTTTTTTTATTTGGAAGCCACATTGGGAGAGTCTATAGAGACAATAACTAGATTCAGGGTTTCTAGAGATGTGGTAGTCACTTAATAGCTTGTCAATTTGAGGATTAAGAGGGAAGAGGTAGAGACTAGCCTGCCAGTCAAAATAGATATAGCTAATAAGGCCTCTGTGGAGGCATAGCCTTCTCCTGAGAATTCTAGGAACTCCTGTATTTCCTCTTTGGAGGCAAGAGACACTTCCCCTTATGTTTATAAACCCCATGCCCTGGGAGCTGGAGGAGCCACGTGGAGACATCTTCCAGCACTGAGATCCTTCTACTGCCACTGAATCCACAAGACTTTGCGCCAACCGACCTGTGATCATCCTGCATTTGGCATCATTGCATGTGTTTCATGAGTCTGAAGAGGAATTTATAGATTGGTATCAGACATATGGAATTATGGACTAGATCTTGCCTGGACTGGCATGTTTTCTCAATATTCAACTGCTCCTATATATCAAACTCTTTCTTATACACATATGATTGTCTATGAATTTGTTTCTCTAGTCTACCCAGGCTAGCACAATAGGCTATGGCAGGGGAGGTGGGGTGAGGATGGTTAGGTTAGTGAACTGATATCAAAGAATACAAGAAGGAAGAAAATGTTTTGAAAATTATTGTGGCAGTGATTGTACAATACTGCTTGATATGACTAAAATATTGAGTGTTTGGGTGCCTGGATTATATCATAATAAAATGGTATTAGAGCAGGGGACAGATGAAAAAGTAAGATGCCTCATCTTCCTTCCATAAAGTGGGTTTGAACTACCAAGCTTTTGGTTAGCTTTCGAATGTTTAAGTTACTGCATTTAAGCTCCTGAGCTCCTTAATACACATAAAACAAAACCAAAGACACTGATGTTGAGTAGATTCCAACTCACAGTAGCTTTCTACTATTCTTCAGACACTAAATATTTGCAGGAGCAGACAGTCTCATTCAGCTTTTCCAGAGTAGCTGCTGAATTTGAACCACTGAACTTGCACTTAGTAGCCCATGCCTAACCCATAGCAGTGCCACAGCTACTTTAATCCATGTAAAAACCTGAGAAGATAAGTGATCAGTAGGAGACTTGGGCATCCTAATAGACGTGAGATTAAGTTAACCCTAGAGAATCAGGATGCAGCAGCAAAGAAGCTCAGACTTGCGTGGCTAGAGGTAGTATCAGGTCTGCAACCCAGATGCTCTCACAAGGCGATACAAATAATCTTACACATGCACTGGCCGGAAGTTCATGGTCATTCTACAGCTTTAACTATGTCATCCTTTTGGTAATACTGTTTACCATTACTATTATTTATTATTATTATTATTATTATTAAAGCATCTTTAACAGTAACAATGGTCAACCTCTTCCAATCTCTGGATAATTCTATCTGAAGTGTACTCTGAGCATCTCTCCATGTTGTCCAAGTCTGCCTCATAATCTGTTCTCTGAGCTCTAAGCTATAATGACAGGTAAAGGAGAGAAAATGAGGGATTCCCAAGGGTAATGTGGCAGGAATATGGTTTAGCATCTGACAAGAACAAGACAAAATGCAATTCACAAAATCAAGCACAGTGGGCCATGGGTTAAACTATTTATGGTTTGGAAAGAGCACTAGCTCAAGATGGGACATGTGAGTGTTGTTAGCTGTGTTTTATATACAGTTGTAAACTCTACATCCATAACAACATAACCATTAAGGATTTTCCATAGGGCTTTCCTAAAGTGATGTTGAGAAGCAGATCATCAGGTCTTTATTCCTATACTGTCTTACTCTGGAAGTTCAATTGTAACCCTGTGGTACTTACATAATCTTGTGCCAACTTGAGACTATTGAGAGTGAAGGGGTGAAGGTTAGCCTGTCAATCAGGTCGCTGTTTGATGACCTCATTTTGAGGTGCTATCAATAGCCCCCTGGAGGCAAGGCACAGAGACTCTCTGCTTGGTATTCCTGAGGACAAGACACCTGGAGATATATTAGAGTCCTGAAGCTGGAGGAGCTACATGGGAACCCAGCCAGTACTGAGATGCTTACACTGCCACTGGATCTACAAGAATTACTACCCACTGACCTGTGCTCTTCCTGCATTTGGCATCATTGCATGTGTTTCAGGAGTATGAAGAAGAATTTATACACTGCTATCTGGTATCAGACATCTGAACTAATATCAGACTTATGAACTTGCTCTGGACTGGGCTGGGATGTTTTCTCAATATTCAATTGCTCTCGTATGCAAAATTATTTTTTATACACATATGAGTATCTATGGATTTGTTTCTCTAGTGAACCCAGACTAACACAAGCCTGTCAATCACAGTGACCCTGATAATATTTGAAGCACCAATGACATAGCTTCCAGACTAACAGCCACATGCAAGACACCACAGTACCACAAATTGATAAAGAGGGTTGATATAAAAGTAGCGTCCATGATACAGTGAAGTCTGTGAGAGACACGATTTGACAGGATGCCTTACATGTCCTGATCTCAAGAGTTTACTGCCTAACACAGGATAGAGTCTTACCACTTTTCCATCAATCCCTATTAGTAGAAAATAAGTTTTCTTTCTCTGTCATGTTTCTTTCTTACACATATTCTGGGTTTCAAACATATTACAGCTAAAAGATGATTCCCCTAGGTTGGTATCTCCAAAACCAAACCCACTTCTGAGTTATGGGAGGAAACTGTCTCATATTTCTGTAGTAGAGACACTGGGAGGTTTGAACTTCTAAGCTTGCAGTTAACATTCCAGTGCCTACTCCATAGCACTAGTAAGACTCCTTTGAGGATTGTCGGCATTCAAAATACGCAGAGGTCTCAATAAGAGACCCAAACACCCCATTAATGCAGATGGCAGAGCACAGCGTAACATTTCATTCTGTTGTCCATCGTGTCACTGTGAGTCAGAGCCAACTTGACACTAACAAACAACATGTCCACAATTCAATTATACCCTATACTGAATCTCACCATCATCTCCTCCTATCTAACAGAGAGAATTGTGGGCATTTCAAGGGAAAGAAAGATCTCAGGTGGGAACTTGCACTGCAAAACTCCAAAATACAAAACTCAAAACGAAGCTCACTGCCGTGGATGGCTTTCAACTCATAGAGACTCTCTGATACCAGGGTACGATGACTCCTGTGGGTTTCCAAGACTATAAAACCTTATGGAAGTATGAAGACTCATCGTCTCCCTCAGAACAGCTGGTGCTTCTGAACTGCTGATCTTAGGTTCCTATCCCTCCCCCCCCCCAATATTTACATGTTGTAAATCCTAACACTTACTCTTGTCATTGCACTCTCAGTAAAGAATAGGGATTTCTTTATCATTCTAGTGAGACACTAATGTAGGGTGTGTGTTATATAAAGCAATCCCTACTTTCTAAATATAAAGCCTTTAAAGAACAGAGAAGCAAGGCTAGATGGAAACGCTAGATGCCAAGCCACAGGAAAGTCATCAAAGCTCATGACACAGAAGCTGAAGAGGCACAAACAAGAACCTTCTGCAAGAACCAACACCTTGAATTTGGGCTTCTGGCCTCTGAAATGGTGAGCAAATAAATGTGCAATGATTGCTGGTAATGTTCTACTTGTGACTGGGTAACTAGATACCTAAGCCAGGACTGAAAGAGTTTTGAGTCAGCCTGGTCCACAAGTAAATCATATAGTCTTGGAGTGAGCTCATCAGAATTCACAAGCTAGCTCCACTCACTCATTCACTATGGGGAGAATCGGCGTTGTATATCTCAGAAGAGAGCCTGTGACACATATGACATATAGCAGGACTTAAACAATAGCAATAATAATGGTACTGGTGAGGGTTGCTGTTGATTCCACCTCACGGAGGCCATGTGTTCCAGGGTTTAACTGCAACGCAGGGGCTGGGAACTGTGATGTTAACAAAAGCAACTTGCCCAGTCTTTTCTTCAGTGCTTCTTCTGAGTGGCCTCAAACATCTAACTTTTAGGCTATCCAGGGAGTGTAAAATGCGTGTGCCATCTACGAACGTTTAGCAGTCATGATAGTGATAGACTTTGTACTACCATGGAGTCCAGGCTAACACACAGAGATCCACGAGTGATTCTCCAAGACTGTCACTGTTTACAGGAGTAAGAAGCCCTGGATTTCTCCCTCAGAGTTGCTGGTGGTTTCCAACTGCCAACCCCGTGGTTCATAGCCCAACGGGTGACCACTACACCACCAGGGTTTCTTCTATTACCAAAAAGATGAATGTAAGCCTTGGAAACACACAGAAGCAGTTTGAGTCTGTTCTACATGTTCACGGTGAATTGGAATCAGCTTGATGATAGAGATTTGGCTATACATAAGCCATATATTTCATATGGTTTACTATGTGGCAGGTACCCCTTTAATCACTTTATGTATCCAGAAAAGCAAACTCACTACCATCGAATCAGTTCTGATTTATAATGACACTGTTGAGTGTAGAACTGCCCCTGTGGGCTTCTGAGACTGTAAATGCTTTTGAGAATAGAGTCTCATCTTTCTCCCTGGAAGAGGCTGGTAGTTTCAAGTTGCTGTGGGGTTAGTGCCCCACTGAGCCATGAACACGCCTTGGATTTTGTGTACTATATATTGACTATCAATCCTGTTGGACAGGTAATAGCTATATTCTTCATTTTAGGAGAAACTGAGGCATAGAAGAAATCAAGAAATTTGCTGAAGGTTGAATAGTGAGTAAGGGAGGAAGGTGGCTAGAATTTGAACCTGGAGTACAGAAACAGTGTGAGTATATTTTGTCATCTGCTTCCTCTGGGTAGCATCGTGGTTACTCATTGCTGCTAACCACAAGGTCAGTTTGAACCCACCAATTGCTCAAAGGGCAAAATACTTGACTTTGCAAGCCTGTGGAGGCTTAAGAGCTAGACGCATACAAAGACATTTCTGTGTCCTGGAAAGTCTTTGTGAGTCAGAATTGCCTTGATGACAATGCATTTGGGTTTTTGGTCAGGGAGGCTGAATGGTTATCATTGGGCGGCTAACCTTGAGGTCACCAGTTCAAAACCACCAGCCGCTTCACAGGAGAGCAATTGGGTTTTCCACTCCCCAAAAAAGTTACAGACTTGGAAAACCTAAAAGGAAATGCTACCCTGCCCTAAAGGGTTACCATGCATCAGCCTTGGCAGTAAGTTTTTTGTTTGGGTGAAATAAAATCCGTTGATTTTCTTTACCTTAAATTTCAGAGAGGACTCTGGGAATAACAGCGCAGACCTCGCAAACCACACCTCAAGTGTATGTCTTTCTGGTTTTCCCACTCAGCCTCAGCTCTCATGACTGAAGAGGCTCAGTGACCCATGCCTCTGACCCACATTTCTCTGACTGGTACAGAATCCTCGAAGTCAGCCTGCCTGCAGTCTATTTAGACATTCTTCTCAGCAGTAGATAGTGTAGATGCTTCACAGAGCCACAGACAGATTTGAAGTTTACCCCAAATGTCGAAGAATAAAACAAATGGAGACTCCTCAAGACTCTCTCATCCCACCCGGCAGTTGACCACCCACCCACTGGCTGCCCCCTCCACCCTGACCTTCTGTGGACCCCACCTGCTGACGCAGGTTTCCCCTTGCTGGTCATTGTTTCTCATTTCTCACTCGTGGAGGGTAGAGGGGTCAGTGTTGGGTGAAAGATTAATGTTGAGGCAGATGTCTCCATTAGGGTTTTCTTTGTTAATCAGATCTTACAAATGTAAAATTGGTTCTAATCACTTCCAAGTTATAAGAAGAGCTGATTAGACACAGACACAGGCAGGCAGGAAGACAGATACCATCTCTAAAAATAAAGCAACTACAGTGGCTGATCAAATGCGCCAAGCATCCCCAGGAACAAGAAGCTGGCACGGTAAGTTCAACACATTGCCCTGGAGTAGATTCAGGCCCATCGCAACCACGTAGGGTTGAGCCGATTGGTCCCATAGGGTTTCCAAGGTGAAGATCTTTACTGAAGGAGATTGTCTCATCTATCTTCCACAGAACAGCTTGCAGATTTGAATCCCTGACCTTTCCTTTCATTGCCCAGTGCTTAACCACTATCCCACTAGGGCCTCTTGCAAGGTAAGAACATACTCTGTTTTCTCATCAATAAAATGAAGATAACTAAAGTTTCCTAATATTACTGTAACAAATATGAAGAGGCTTTCATTATTGCTAGTGCCATTGAGTTGGTCCTGATGCAGAGTGACCCTGTGTACAATTGAACGCAACACTGCCCCAAACTACTCCATCTCACAATTGTTATTATGTTTGAGTGCAGGATACTAAGTCGAGGAGCCTTTGAATAGTGTAAGTTTATTTTCCCACATTCTTGAAGGCTGAAAGTCCAAATGAGGGTTTCAGATATGTTGAGTCCTTCCTTGCAAGTCGTTGAGGGTATTCTGTGGTTCCTTTATTTTTAGAGATGGTATCTGTCTTCCTGCCTGCCTGTGTCTGTGTCTAATCAGCTCTTCTTATAACTTGGAAGTGATTAGAATCAATTCTACATTTGTAAGATCTGATTAACAGACAAAGAAAACCCTATATCCAAACAAGTTCATACCCACAGGTATAGAAGTGAGGATCCCAACACATTTGGAGGAGGGGGGGGGGGCACGTTTAATCCATAACCTCTACATAAAGGAGCTGTTTGGGAATGAGCTCAAAAGAAGAGATCTCTTTTCTTTTTTCTTTTATAAATAAATGATAGCCGTTGTCTCTTCTCCCCACAGGTAGCACCCTTTTGGTTGTGCCTTTGCTTGGAAGTAACACTGAATAGGGCTCAGAATATCAGCCACAAGGCACAAAGGAAGTTTCTTCAGAGCACTACTTCTTAAGGCGGCAAGATGACTTGAAAGGAACATTGTCTATTCCTTACTGTGGCGGTCATGTGCTTATGTTAATTTCATGATTGAGATGTAGGGGTGGAGTCTAGCCTACTAATCTGGAGATAGCCATTGAGTAGCCATTGAGGCCTCTGTGTGGGCATGGCTTTCTCCTGATACGTCTGGGAAATCTCGTGATATTTCCCTCATGAAGATGAGAAGTTATCTCCCCAGCTGTTGGGAGTTAGTTTCAGAGATGATGAATTACAGACAAGACAAGATGGCAGAGTCTGAGCTGCTGCAGGAGCTGGAGAAGAAGCCACATGGCCTTGCCCTGATGGAACCAGACCTCTGAAGCTGGAGAAGCCATGATGGGACCCCTGCCAGTGCCGGGACTCTGCACTCACTGGCCTGTGACTTTGTGAGTCAGAAGGAGACATTATTGACTGGTATCGGGCATCTGGGCTAATATCAGACTTGTGACTTTGAACTGGACTGGGTTGGGATGTTTTCTCAATGTTGCATTCCTAAACCATTCCCTTATATCTATATGCATGTCTATGAATTTGTTCCTCTAGTCTACCCAGGCAAACACACTTACCTTATTAGCTTAGCCTCTTACTTGCTGTGTAACTAAGCCAGATCCATCTCCTATCTTGTCTCTATATTTGGATCTATAAATAAACCAAAACTAGGCTTGTTTCAGTAGAGTCTATTCAGACTCAATGTGAGTACATGTTACACAGTTGAACAGATTCATCAGTTTTCTTCACTGTAATATTTATAATTATTCATAGTCTGTTATGATTCACACAATTGAATACCTTTGCATGATCAATAAGCACATGAAAATGTCTTTCTGATATTCTCTGCTTTTAGCCAAGATCCACCTGACATCAGCCGTGACATGCCTCACGTTATGTCCTCTTAAGAATCTAACTTGAATTACTGGCAACTCCCTGTTGATGTACTGCTGCAACCATTTTTTAGTTATTTTCACCAATATTTTACTTGCATGTGATGTTAATGTTTTAATTCAATAATTGCTACAGTCTTTTGGGTCACCTTTCTTTAGAATGGCTACACATAAATCTTACACAATCAATTGGGCAAGTAGCTCTCTACTGAACTTCTTGACAAATAGACTAGCGAGTGTTTCCAATCTTGCATCATTTGTTGAAACATCTCAATTGATATTTGTGTTCCATCAATACCTTCATTGTAGCTTGGGCTTTTGTCTATGGCACCGTGAGTTCTTGATCATGTGCCACTTCCTGGAGTGGCTGAAATCAGCCAATTATCTTGGGTACTATGACTCTGTATATTCCTTCTGTATTCCTTCCATCTGCTTTTGATATTCCCAGCACTGCTTCATGTTTTGCCCCTGCAGGCTTTCAGTATCACAATTGATCCATAGCACAACTCATGGCTTTGATTTTCATTCTTCAGTTCTTTCAGGATGAGAAATACCCAGTGTGTCCTTCCCTTTTGGGTAGAACTCCAGACTTTTGGACATTTTCTTATAAACATTTATGATGTCATAAAGCCATCCTTGAAATCTCCCGTTAAGCTTCTTCACTTGATCCTTTCTTCCTTTCACTTTAGCTACGCTAACCTAAAGAGCAAGTGTCAGACTACATTCTGACACCCATTTTGGTATTTTCTTTCTGTTCTGTCTTTTAAATGACATTTCTGTTTCCTCGTGTATAATATCCTTGATGTTATCCCACAACTAATTGGATCTTCAGGCATTCATGTATCAAGGCATAAAATCTAATCTTTTGTTCTCCGGGTTGATTATTCTCAAAGTTGTACCTTGGGTCTTGTGGAATTGTTTTTAATTTCACCTAATTGAATTTGCAAATATGAAAGTTATGGTCTGTAATCGGTAATCAACCCTGGCCTTGTTCTGACAGGTCCATAATTTCTCTCCACAGATAATGTGGATTTAATTCTAGCAAGCTCCAAATGCAGAGCCATCATTTGTGTTGTAGAAAAGGGGTATGGCCAATGAATAAGTTTGACAGCATTCTATCATGTAACCTATAGCACTATTTCCATTCTCAAGACCATATTTTCCTGCTGCCAATCTTTCTTTGTTTATAACTTCCACATTTCAGTAACCAGCAATTATCAATGCAACTTCAGTGAATGCTTCTTCAATTTCAGGTTGAAGAAGTTGGTAAAAATCATAAATATCTTTATCTTTGGTATTAGTGGTTGTATAAATTTGAATAATAGTTGTATTAACGTATCTTTCCTGTAAGCATATGGACATTATCCTACCACTGAGAGCATCGTACTTCAGAATAGACTTTAAAGTGTTCTTTATCACGAGGAAGGCAGATGCAATCTGTGGTAGCTACATAATCTGTCAGCTTGCAAAAGGGTGGAGTCTAGCCTGTCAACCAGGTCACAGCTTGATGACCTCATTTTGAGATGCTATGGAGATAAATACCTCACCAGAAGCCAGACCTACACTCTCTTCCTGCTGACATGGAGCTACACTGATGGAACCAGATCCATAGAGCTACAGGAGCCACACGGAGACCCACACCAGCACTGAGGAGCCTCCTGTACCACTGGATCCACAAGACCTTCCACCCAGTGGAATGGGCTAATATCAGCCTACAGCGGGTTTGATTTGGACCAGACTAGGATATTTTTTAATATACAATTACTCTTTATATAAATATCTTTCCTATCCACACTATTTGTTATAGATAGGATTGTTATGCCAACCTGGCAAATAGGAACATGCGAGATTAATCAGGTTGTAGTTTAATTGAAGGACAAAGAGCACAGCACAGCCAGTCCCCCACCCCCTTGCTCACTAGTGATCAGACCAGTGTGTCTGACTCAACTTGTGAGCTACACTCTTTGTGGGACAAGCCAACCCATGGGTCATGTCACTAGAATTTGAGGTTCTTATGATACCTGCTTCACCATGCTGTTGTTGTATACATCACTAAAGCTTGAGGTTAGTGGATCCTGTCATCATGCATTGCTTGAGTATGAAATCCCATCTGGTCTCGCTTCACTAAGTTCCTGAGCTGTTGACTGTTGGTAACCTGACCTGCTTTTACAGTTGGCCTTTGAGTGGACTCTGCTTGCATTGCCCAAGGGAAGATTCAGCTGTCTGTTTTCTTGATCTAGGACCTGGCAGTGCTAGTGAGTTGAAGGACTTCCAATATAGTAACTGTTATACCAAAGTGAGTTGAATTGAGCCCTCTGTACTGCTGTGTGGGTTAATTAGCTGTCTTATTCCTTCATACTAAACACACACACATACATATAATCATAAGTGCCCTGGTTTTGTTTCTCTAGAGAACCCTGCCTTATACTTCATCCCTTGTTATCCCCAGCATAATAGACTATATGATTGTCCAGTTCAAAAGTGTCAATAGCAATCTATTTACTAGTGTGTAGAATATAAATCGCTGTGTACTCATTTAATTTTTGACAGTTCACAAGTTTCCTAAATTTATATATACTACACCTTCCATGTTCCAATTATAAATAGATATTTGAAGCTGATTCCTCTCATTTTGAGTTGTTCCACATCAGTTAGTAAAGGTCCTGAAATCTTTCCTCTACGCACATCATTCAGGTTGGCTGCACTTTGAGGATTCAGCTCTTCCTAAATCATATTTAGAGTGGCATCCAACCCAAGAGGCTTATCTTCCAGCACTATGTAAGACAATTTTCCATGGCTACTAATAAGACTTTTCACTGCAGATTAGTTTTAAAAACTGATATCAAGATCCTTCTTAATATGTTTTAATCTGGAAGCTCTGTTGAAACCTATTCACCAGAGCTGACCCCACTGATATTTGAAATATTGGTAGTATTTATGGTGCATTTTCATGCAGAAATACACAAACCACCACAGGACAATAAACTATCATAAAATTGCTGGAAACATTCTTATAACACTGGTTATGGAATATGCACTATTTCAAGGTCATTTATATATGATGGGACTTCATGTAGTTTGTGGAAAAATTGAGTTAAAAGGATGTGCTTTTATTTACCAACAAACTTTTTGAAGACCATTTTATTGTTATTGTTGTCCTTGTGCGCCTGTAGGGTGGCTGAGGCTGAAATCCTTATGGTAGCAGATTGCAAGGTCTTCTATCTGGT